>JAXIVJ010014646.1:0-33812 GCA_036785665.1 Chirona hameri
TCAGCCTTTCCCATTGAAGACTTTGCGGGTCCTCAAAAGAAAAGCCGTGAGATTAGCTTTTCGTTTGGTGAGGAGAGGCTCGCCAAGCTATCCTACTGAGTTGAGATTGACAATGATAAGCCGCACGCTACTCAAAACTACTAAATTATGAAGGATACTCTTAGCTTGAGGAAGAGCGGCTCGACATGACCTACTCATCAGATATTTTCAATCGATTAATCGCACACTTCTCAGTCGCGGATCCAGGGGGCAACGGGGCCAGGCCCCCTCCAAAAGTTATAAAGCCAGAAGCGGCAAGACTCATGATGCGACAAGTTCTGGCCTCAAACAGAAAAAAAATGCATGATGTGATCTGCATTAGACGTGCATTAGAAAGTGATTTGTCTCGATCCCCCAAACTGGCTGCTGGATCCGTCTTTGCCGCTATTCAAATGAGGAACTCACAATGTAGGCGGGCGCGTTTAGATGACGCGCCTTACCTTATGACGCAAAAGGTGAGCATGGGGCATAAACATATCATTTTCTTTATCAGGGGTGTAGGATCCTATTCAGTGGGAGGGGAGGGGGCTGAAGCCCCCTCACTTGGACGAGGACGTGGGTCAAATCCGGGGATAAATATGTATTTTGTGGATTTGTATGGTACTTTAAGCTATTTTCCCCAGCTCAGCCCCCCCAAACCTTTCTGGAGAAGCTACGCCCCTGAATGTTATCATTATTTCATTTTGAAAATTATATTCTTGTCAGTTTTTAAAAAAATAGAAAATAAAATAAAATAACTATTTTATACCGCTACCTGTCTTTCATTTATGACATCGAGCTTGTGGGTGAAGGTGTTCGTTACGTTTCATACTTTTTTAAAAGTGTTGAACCAAGTAACTTTGAAAACGGAAGGTGAGTGATAAGTGGATAGTCATGGATTAAATATTGTTTCGCTATGATGTCATTTGAATTGTATTCATGCTTCAATGATGGCGTTCATCACGACACGTGCCCGGATCACGACACGTGCCCGGATCACGACACGTGTCCGGATCACGACACGTGTCCGGATCACGACACGTGTCCGGATCACGACACGTGCCTGGATCACGACACGTGTCCGGATCACGACACGTGTCCGGATCACGACACGTGCCCGGATCACGACACGTGTCCGGATCACGACACGTGTCCGGATCACGACACGTGCCCGGATCACGACACGTGCCCGGATCACGACACGTGTTCGGATCACGACACGTGCCCGGATCACGACACGTGTCCGGATCACGACACGTGCCCGGATCACGACACGTGCCCGGATCGACGGCAATTACGGCGCGGCATTGCAACTTGCATTTACGAGCAAATGGTTACCGATCATAGGCGTAACGACCTTCCGAAAGTAGGTGGGGACGGAGACACTTTGAAGTCGATTCTTTCCATGCAACGCCCATAGGCGTAATGTTAACCCTTGCCCTACGGAGGGGGGGGGGGGGGGCTGACAGCCCCCCTGAGGTTGTTCTTGAATAACTTTTTACACATGCGGCGCATCTTAGCGAAATTTTTGCTAGCTGAGTTTACAATAATTATACGCAGGCTGTACTAATTTAGTTGAAATTGGTTGAGTAGTGTGGGAGATAATCATGTTTTGATGACGTCAAGTTGGTGGAAAAACGACAAATATTTGCAAAATGGTAGAAAACAGACTTTTAAAGGAAATTGCAAGCGCAATTCACAGAAGATACAAAATCGTATTCTCTTTAAAATGTCAATCTCGGATTTGAAAACAATTAAGTTTTTGACCCCTAAAATAAAATAAAACTGATTTGTTTGGAAAAATCCCCACCAAATCAAAATTTTCGAAGATGTTAAAAAATCGGAATATATGTGAGAGAACTGAGTATGGAAAATGCCCATACCAAATTGCAAAGCAATATCTTCCTTTTTGACTCATTGATGGCTCCCTAAGTGTAAGCAAATCATGACGTCATTTTTTAATCACTTTTTTGACTTTTTTGACAAGATACGAACAAATATATACCTTTCCTGTATTTCTGAGCCAAAACTGGTCTAGGAACATGCTTTTTTACATTTATCAATTTCTCATTTTGAGGTATTCTGAAGAGCAAAATCGCTGTTCTGGACGTGGTAAATCCGAGGTAATCCACTTGACCTGGAAGTTCACCCGTTGACCTGAAACCTAAAAATCGCATATTCTTATATTCCTCTCATGACAGGCAACATGCTGGTTCTTACCGCATTGCTCTAAGTTGCTTGGTTTGGAAGTTAACAAGGGGGGGGGGGAGTGTCAACGTAGGGCGAAGGTGAAAACAAAACTCCCGTAGGGCGAGGGTTAAAATCCGAAAATGTTATTGGGACTGATCTCCAGTGACCCCAGTGGTGGTTACGCGCCTGTTACCGCTGTCTAATACTAATTGTGCGTCTTGTATGGATAAGCCTGTTCTACAATCCTGTGCCAAACACGGCTGGTTTTAGCTAAGGACCGAGTAGCTCAGTGGTAGCACGTTCGCTTGCCATGCGAGAGGTCTCCTTTTAGGCGTCTGACGGTTATCGGAGAGGTTATGGATAAGCCTGTTCTACAATACTCTGTCAACAACGTTGATCTTAACACCGGCCCGGTTAGCTCAGTGGTAACACGCTCGTTTGCGATGCGAGAGTTCTCAGGTTCGAATCCCGGTGCGACCTGTCAGAGGATCTTGCTTTCTTTTATGCGTAGGTACACGGCAGTCGACCACTCATCTGACACATGTGAGAATTCTCACCCAACCGTCTCTGAAGAACTTCTCCTTCTCATTTCTGAGAACCGTCAGACGCCTAAAAGGAGCGGCCATAATCTCGTTTACTGATGCTCCAAGCATTCAACTTTACTTACGTAGTAGTAGCTCCCGGCGTCTCGTGCGTCTCAAACCGTTGTTTCAGTGCGTGCTAATACTGAATTAAAAAGGAAAATTAACGAAGAATGGTTAGCTGGAATGGTAAGTTGGACGGGAACGCAACGGACAGAACCGTAACAGATCTTCTATTAAAAAATAAAGCAATTTTGTCGAAACATTTTTTAGATATAGCCAATTTAGTGACGTCACTACACACGAGTTTGACGACAAAATCAGCTAAATTTTAACAGATCGTACAAATGCCAAATTTTGAGCAGCATGCTATACAAAACGTCAAAATGCATCAAATAGCAGAGCTGAGCTGATACCCGGCATTGGCTGGGGGGGGGGGGGGGGGGGGTAACGCCCCCTGAAGAACTTTCGTAATAGCTAAAAAACAAAAAAATAGATCTATCAACGTGAAACTTCGTGTACTTTCTTTTACATCGATTTTACGCCTTCTGTGAAAAAATGAAGCAATTTCTTTGGAAAAAATGCGAGATATAGCGAATTTAGTGACGTCACTGCACACGAGTAACGAGTTTGAAACACAAATCAGCTCAACTTTAACAGACCGTTAAATGTCAGATTTTGAGCAAAATGCAATCCAAAACGACAAAAGATAGGAAATAGCAAGGGCTACAACATGGTTATCTCGCTTTTTATGTTTTTTGACCTAAACAATAAACATAAACGATTTTTTTTTGGGGGAAAATGCACACACAACAAATTTTTCCAAGATATTAAAAAAAGGATTATTTGTCAAAGAACCACATATGGGCAACTACCATACCAAATTTGTAAATTATATCACCATTTTTGATGACTTTGGCATCTAAAGTACGGGTAACTCATGATATCATGTTTTTAAATTGCGTGTTTTGGCTTTCATTGACCAGGTACAGGCAAATAAATGACAGCACTGTATTCGTGAGACAAAACTGGCCTTGCAAAATGTTTAATTTATATTTATCAATTTCAGATTTCAACCTTTTGTGACCTGACCTTGACCTGAACTTGACACTAACTTCACGTAAATGAAGTCAGGTGGTACAATTATTATCACTATCGAATTTTACGTGGAAAATGACCACATGTGTTGCATGACTTTCGTATATATTTTGCGCATAGTAACCGTTTTTGACCTGACCTTGACCTTGACATTTGCAAACAATCTCACTTAAGCTCATACGGGATGTGTATCATATCTTTGAGAGCATTGTGGGTGATTATGGTCGTAATCGAAGGCTTTGGATGGAAAGTATGGTCCATACACTTGAATACGTCGATTTTGACCTTTGACCGGACCGTGACCAGACATGTGACATCAATTTCACATGTTTGAGTATACTTCAGTTTTGACTCATTGAGATATTTCGAATGCCGTCTTGGCGCGTCTCGCTGCGATTATTGGTTCGGAAGATAACCAGGGGGGTCGTTTAACGCTCCCCCTCTCAGTCAATGGCGTTCGGCTTGGACCCCTGTCAATGCCGGTTTAAAAACGGAATATATATTAGATAGCCGCATATGGGCAATTCCCAAAACAAATTTCGAAACCATATCACCATTTTTATTGATTTATGGCTTCTAAAGTATGAGTAACTAATGACGTATTTTTTAATTGGATTGTTCGGTTTTTAATGACCAGCTACGAACACATACACGTCATTACTGAGGCAAAACTGGTCCAGAAACATGCCTTTTGTATTCATATTGATCAATTTCGAATGTTTAGCTTATGTGACCTGATCTTGACCTGAGTTTGACATTAACTTAACTTAAATGAGGTCAGGTGGTAAAATGACTATCACTATCAAACTGTACGTGTAAAATATTATATTAAACATGTGTCGCATGACTTTCGTAGATCCTTTGCGCATAGTGACATTTTGTGACCTGACCTTGACCTTGACCTTTGCCGGCAATCACACTTTAGTTGATGTGGAATGTGTATTATACCTATGAGAGCACGTTTGGTAATAATTGTCGCAATCGAAGGCTTTGTATGAAAGTGTGGCCCTTATACTCAAATACCTTGATTTTGACATTTTACCTGACCGTGACCTGACATGTGACCTGAATTTGACCAGTTTGAGTATTCTGTAGATGTCCCAGTCATTCTGATTAAAGGCGCCGGTACGTCGAATCATATGAGAAGTATCACTAGAGGTCAATACATGAGTTTGCACGCGCCTACCGCGAACAGTTCCGTTCCAAATACCGGGATTTACCAGACACGTCAGCAGAGCACATCATGTTAACCACAACACGACAAAGTGCTACCAGGCAGCGGGGTCGATTTTTGAAAACGATTGGGTGAGGGGGGGGGGGGGGGGGGAGGCGAACAGGGACGGGTCCAAGGGGAGCCTATCAGCGTCATGGCCTTACACATTTTAAAGAAATTCTAGGCAACTTGTGCAAAGGAGAGTGTTTTTTTTTAATCAATTCATAATGCAAAAACAGACGAAATGTCATGAGTTTCGGACTTCTGTCGGACGGCCCCTCAAACCAACGTTTTTGGCCGGTCTGCATCCTCCAGAAGGCCTTTCTTGGAATCCTTATTCAGTAAAACGGCAATGTTAACCTGACATTGACTAGGGGGGGAGGGGAATATCTCCCCTGACGTATTTTCGCAATAGCTAAAAAAACAATAGCGGCTTCAACGTGAAACTTTGGATACCCTTTCCTACACCGACTTTACGTCTTCTGTGCATAAATGAAGCAATATTGTCGAGAGAAAAAAATCGAGATGCATCGAATTTAGTGACGTCACTACACACGAGTTTTAATTTCACTGAAATAAGGCCAGGTGGTAAAATGACTATCACGATCGAATTATACGTATAAAATATCCATTGAACATGTGTCACATGGCTTTCATATATTTTTTGCGCATAGTTACCTTTTGTGTTTTTACCTTGACCGTGACCTTTGTCAAAATTCTCACTTTTGCTCATGCGGGATGTGCATTTTACCTTTAAGAGCACTTTGGGTGATAATGGGCGCAATCGAAGACTTTGGATGAAAAGTATGACCCATACACTCAAATAACTCGATTTTGACCTTTGACCTTACCGTGACCTGAAATTTGACCTCAATTACAAGCAAAAAATCAAGCATGATTCAAATGCGTCTTATTGAGAGCTTTCGAATGCCTTCTTGGACGTCTCGCTGCGCTCATTGGTTCGAAAGATAACCAGGGGCCGATATCTCCCCCCAGTCAATGGCGTTCGAAATGTACGCCATTGCATTGACTGACAATACTACTGTCGCGGTATTGCCAGCATTTCATGCGGGACAAAGTTTATCCTCCATATTGCTAGGGTTGTTTGAACACGCTCAAAGATTCTTTGGAAATATAAAAACGGCCTCGCGGAGCGCAGTCATTTTCATGTCTAACGGGCATCGTATTATTGATTCTTTGCGCATCTTTTCTGATTTTGTTTTACCCAGAAGCATTCCAAGTCACTGTGCTATACATACAGCTGTTACCTGAGGTAGAACTGACCCATAGGTCAGGTCAAGCGGACCTACCCCCAATAAAGTTCAACTAGACGGCAATGGGAGGTAAGACGGTTACCCATATATACACAAAAATATACTATAGCTACGACACGCAAAACGGTTTCATACGATTCTATTTCCATCCAAGACTTGTAATGTCCGTTTCTAACACCATCACTCTATATACTGTCGAAAAACTCCAGTGACCAGTCATGACTCATGTTTATGGGTACGAGGGGAAATTTCAAGCGCATCACGCAACACTGGACTATTTACATGCCCATACTCAAATGTGCGTTAAAATACGGCTTCCAAATCAATGCCTCCAGATCGCCAGAGAAGGAAACAACTAACAACTTCACATAGGGGAGCAGCATTGCTTCGCCGATATTTCCCCCGGTTTCTTCGTGCGACGTAACGAAGGTGGTATTAGGTAGTCTACGGTTCGTAGAACTAAACAAATTATCAGAAGCTTGAATCACTGCGAATGAAACCTGTATGTTTCAGGTGCCTAATCCAGAGACTAGGGCCGATCCAAAAAGGCAAAGCAAGTTGGTTTGGGGAGCAAATCCCCAAAAAGTATCACACATGTTTATTAAATTCACCGGATTTCGCCTCTTTATACATGAAGAGGTGATTTAAAACAAACGTTTCTTAGTAAAAGCTGCTAAGTGTTTCTTTTGAAATAGGAAACGTGTCAATTTGTTTGCCGATTTCAGGCGGTGTGGGAGGCTTGGCCGCTTTGCTCCCTCTTGAATCCGCCAGAGGCCAAAAAGCATTGGAGGGGGGTACCATTGGGGGGGGGGCGAACTCAACATGGGGGGCACCCCAAAGGTATATAAATAGACTCCTATGCTACCAGAGCATGGTTGGTGACACTCAATATGTCATAATTGGGTGCCGAGCCGTGCATTACTATGTAGGAAGGCTGAACGGCAAAGCAATCCTAGGCTGCGGAGGACACCGCGTTTCTTATTGGTGTTTTCGATCGTTGTCCAGTCCATCCGTGTATTTTGCTGCACCACAATTAATTATACTGTGGTGCAGCAAAACATGCGGATTGTATTTGAGAAATAATGAACGAGGCATGCGCCATCTAAAAATTATAGGCAGCTTCTCATTATAAAAGCTGAACACTGCAATTTTCTTTGGGCTAGTAAAAGGCAGGGTCCCGTTCTCTAATACGTTATAATCAGATTCACTGATTGCTAACACGCATAAGCTGCGTATGACGGGTGGCGCGAGTTGGCTCAAATAAGTGTTCAGTAGGCCCCGTCAAATTTCATTAAGTATTTGGCAGACCCGCTCCTCTGATATTTTCCCATTGATTGGTGACCCAATAGGAAGCATGTAAAATTTCAGCTCCCTAGCTTGATTTTTTCGTCTGCCCCAAAAGCTCCGAAGTTTTCCCCATACAGCAGATATTCTGCCTTTGACCAATATAGCATAACTTTTCCACACATTTAGTAGGACATTGCCTGATGGGTGAGTTCAAGTTTTGGCAAAACCGATGCTGAGTGCATCATATGGTCTTCTTAGGCTGCATTTTCAACTCTCTATTGTTAGTTTTTAGGCTGAATTTACCACTTGCACCATGGCTTCAAAGCAATCTTAGGACCCTGCCTGGAGGGGGGGGGGGGCTGCAGGTCAGGCCCTACTGGATCAATCTGTCCCCCCAGAATGGTTATTGATTCAACTTTTGGGAATGATTAAATCATGATTCATTTTGGAACTTGAATTATTGAATCACCTTTGATTCATTAATAACACATTTGAGAATTGATTCTTCCCTATTCAAAGAATCAAAACAATATTTGCATTGATTCACGTTTGATTCAACATTTAAATATATGTTGAATATATGTCAAATCAATAAAAGTGGAAACTTGCAAAGCCATAGGTATATATGAATTATGATCATTAAAACATTGTTACAGCAATGACATTTCAATAGAAATGGGTGTAGCCACTGGGACTGCATTGTATTTGCACAATTTACCATGCACACTTGAATTGCTAAGAATCGTTAAATTTGATTCCATGCGGGTTTCGATTCAATCACGATTCATGAATACAAATATATGGTGGTGAATTTATTTTATTCAATTCAAGCAATTTGTATTGAACGACTTCAATTGATTCAAGCAGAGTCAAATCAATAACCAGTCTGGTCCCCCCATGATTAGTAGGATTTTATAATTAGTCCTATGTGAATGGGGAACTGGTGGGGAAAAACTGGCTGCCCCCCCCCCACACTCAAAATTGCTGGTTAAGTTTGACTAAGGTACCTGTTGGTACGCCATGTTATGCACAGTATGGCAGCATGGTATGTCAGTGTCATATGGTAACATCAGAAATGCAGCAGCATTGTGCACCTCAGCAAAATTTCAAAATTTATTCTTATGAAGCCGATATTATTATTAATAGGTTATCTATGTTAGGTTATGTTTAGTTTAACAGCTTTGTCAGAAGAAATACATACATTTTACTGTGGTGTACTATGCCTAAATTTATTCTGACAAAGTCGTTATTATTAATAGGTAAGGTTAGGTTAAGTTAAGTTTAGCAGCTTTGTCAGAAGAAATATGGGAATTTTACTGTGGTGCACAATGCCGCTACTTGTCTGATGTTACCATATGCTGTCATATTGTGCATAGCGCGACACACTACCTTAGTCAAAGATTACCAAACTGCATACAAAAGTGACGCTTCTGTACCTACCCATAAGCGTAGGAACAGGGGGCAGGGGGTGGGGGGGGGGGGGGGGGGGGCAGCCACCCGCCCCCCAAACATTTTTGATTTTAGAAATTCGCCTATGTGCGTTGCATGGAAAGAATCAACTTCAGAATGCCTCCGCCCCCCCCCCCCCCCTCCCCCAACTTGGACATAGTTCCTGCGGCCCAGTACCTACCAATCAAGTTTAAGTGAAGTTAAGCACATGCACAGGCAAATCAGTGGGGTTTACAGGCGCTACAACTACCAAGGTTATTTGGCACCCATGCCACATCCTCTGAAGAACAACCGATACGTCAAAGAAAAATCCTGATGTCAACACTTGCACATATTTAGTATTTACTGGAAAGCCAGAAGGTATATAAAGTAGGCAGCCTACCGATTTGGTAAGGACACGAGCCATTCAACCTTGAACTCGGCTGACCAACGGATGACGTCACTGGCGGTAGTCGGCTCCTTTGTTGGCGCCGCGCTCACGCAGCAAACGTAGTCAGCCGCCAGTTACAGCTCGCTGTTTCGTACAGGCAGGGATTCACGAAGAAAAACATGGTGAATGCTCAGTGCCCATTAATTCCTAGCACATGCTTAATTGTATGATTCTGCCCCAGTGAATTGCCGGATATGCTGTGAAAAGCGCCGTGACATGCCGTGACTCTACCTCCAGTGACGTCACATCAAGCTTCGGGCTCAAACGAGGTGGCTATAGCGCTGTCACCCCCCCCCTCCCCGCGAGCCGCAGTCCGCATACAAATCTTGCGCAACACAAATCACTATCGCCCCATGGACGGCCTCCGTTCCGTACTTGCATATCTCATCGGAGCCAAACGGAGCCACACTACCATTCTGTCTCCGTTGTAATGGGGCGTTACAGAGCAAATTATTGTAGATGTCGCTGTAGGAGAAAGCCTCAAAGTTTTCCTGTGCAGGAGTTTCAAAAGTGGCGCATGTGTTTTTCCAATGTTATGCCTGTGGAAAACATCACTCATTGCGCTGTTAACGTTTGGAGGAATTGGGCTTGTTATGAGTTTGCTTCAGCGATTTTCAGAATGTTTGATGTTTTCCTTTTGTTTGCTGGCTTGAAACCGATTAAAATATACATCAGACCAAGGATAACCCTCGCCCGGGTATGGCAAAATCACTACGTGTTCGGGTGGGGAGGAGGGGGGGGGGGGGGGGGGGGGTTACGACCCCCCTTAGCGTTTCGCCCCTAATTAAGCTAGAGATTCCAGACAAAGACTTGCTTATTGAAGTATTGCTTGTTACGAGAGGAATCCGCTGATGCCCGATTTTAAAGTATTGGGTTATTAGGCGGCCTCTGAGGTCATGTCAATGACCCAAAAGTCATCAAAATTGTAAATGTGTATACATTTAATTTTATCGAACTAGAATCGTGAATGAGCATATCATAATGCTTAATGGGTGCCAAATTCGTAACCAGCGTCACAAAATGTCCTAAAAACTGCCAAATTCCAAAAAGGTCATGTCAGGTCATCTGAGGTCAGTGACCTCGGTTGACCTGTAGAAGCGCATGACCCCAGTGGAACATATAATTATGTAAAATGGATCCCAAATTTGAAATCAGCGTCACAAAATGTCCTAGAAACCGCCAGAAGCCCAAAAAAGTAATATAAGATCATCGAAGGTCAATGTTGAAAAAACAGTTGACCTCTGAAAAGGTTAATCGAGGTCACAATCTCAGTGGAAACAACAACAGTTACCTGAAAACACCTGTACATATGCTCATGAACAACAAACACTCGGAAACTGCACAAGTTACAAGCATCGATACTGCGGGACGCCAGTTGCGCCTGACATGACCTTGAGAAACAGGTCATACATAGGTCACGGGTCATGTGGGTTAGAAATGCAAAATTTTCAGAGTATGTGGGATTTTTTTATCTTCAAAAGTAGGATACTAAAAAGGTGCATCGAAATCAGTTGGAAACTACGCGAGTTATTCTAGATAAACCGAGGAGGTGTTGGCATCCACCCCCTACCTGGGCGAGGGTTAAACTCAAGCTACACTCCAATAAATATGGTTGGCTGTTGCGTTCCGGCAGCAGCAATACAGTTGGCGGGCATAACATACCAAGTGATAAGAAGGTAGGTGAGTTCCTAATCTGTATTTTGTAGTGATTACTAATTACCCCCCCCCCCCCCCAACTTGGCTTCAGCCCCCCCCCCCCCCGCCCCCTCCTCCCAACTTTGACGAGAAAGTGGGTCAAATCGGGGAGAAATCTGTATTTTTGTGGACTTTAATGGTACTTTAAGCGATTTCTCCCAGCTCAGCCCCCCCCCCAACTTGTTTGGAGAAGCTACGCCCCTGCTAGTCTCCAATGGGCACTGGTGTCGCGTGGATATTTCGTACCATCGCGGTTCACACACGTGTGACCCTGCCGTGCAGCCGAGTGGTCCGCTTTGCAACCGGTTATGCAAGCTGACCTACTCGATTGCAAAGGCGGTCCTCGCGCTTCTGCATCGGATTGCCAAGAATAGATTATGCGTGTCCTCGTTTCCCCGTGTATATAAACCCACCGAATGTTATACAATACACAGTGTCATCTCAACTCTACTGCCTTTGGCACTGCCAACCGAACCCTGGTAAGTCAGAAAAATGTCCTGCTGACATTTGGTGACAGCAGCGGTTGAGGGGACCTGTGCCCCTGAAGACGGACTAACGCCTCTCCAGCTGCAGTAACATCGCAGTCTGGATCGTTCGTTCTCCGTGACGGTGCGCCGCCTCTACGCCAAGCCATCGGCTAGGGGTGTGGCTCCTCTGGACAAGCCATCGTCCAGCAGCATCGTCCCAGTGTTCAGCTCTGCCCCGGCGACATCATCTGCCTGGAGTCAACCTTATCACCTGCAACTGGTCTGCAACGGATCCTGCCGACATCGCACGGCCGACCAGCCTGCGCCGTGCGACAATCACTCCAATCCATCGAGTGATACAGTGTCATCGGCGTCAGCAAAATTGCTGTGCATTTCATAGACTCTTGGTTCTTAAAAACAAATCAAGACCAAAATCAAGCAAAAAGTGACTTCTTCATAAACCTTGTTATTTTAGCCCTCTGCCCTGCATGACAGATGACAGAAAAAAACGAAAAGTGCAGAATTTGCATGACCTTTTGTATTTTACACTCTGACCAGAAAGAAGAAAACATCGAAATTTCGAGTAAAATCATTGCAAGTTCAGCAAAAACAAAAATATGAAACAATTAACTTTGGTAATTTTTCGTCGGAAAAATTGTGAAGTGCTGTGAAACTTCGTATCAGTGATTTGCTGTTAACTTTTGTCCTCGCCAGACCTCGTGCAGTGCCTCGTGTGTTGTGTGTAGTGCAATGGTTATGTGTTGGTTGCTCCCTCTAAATTTGCGGATTGTTTTGCAAGTGCTGGACAAGTGCTGATTTTGCCATACCCGGGCGCTAACCGCCCAGAAGCCTCACCAGCTGACGGCCCGGTATTTCGGGAGTAGCCGCACCAACTGTACCACGCCGCACCTGCAGGAGCGCTGTGCAAGGTGATTGCCCAATCCCGTGATGCCGCTATACGGTATTATGTCGCTTCCTATCGTCGGCTCACGGGGGAATGTAAGGTAATGTTGCGTGGACAATGGACGCGATACCATCTCTCTGGACCGGTCCAGCAGCGGGTCGGTCTGCATGCGCCTGCAGACGCACGCGCGACCCAGATTGCTAATCCCGTGTCGCCGCTACGCAACGAGCCATTGTGCGTGCGTCGGACTCACGGCACCCGCCCGAAGTAACCGGTCCTGCGTCCTCATTTCCAAGTATATATACGCTCGCATCATTCAGAGTAATACACACTCTATTCCCACCAACGCTACCGTGTGTCTCGAGGCGCCACATCGGTTGAGCACCGAAAATGCTCTTCGACACTGGGCAGTACAGTGTCAGCCGCCGAGACTAATACCTGATGGTGGCTGGCCATGCATCTGAAAGTATGTCTTTTGAATGCCTTGAAAATACATACTAAGTGAAGTAACACTGCAATTGGAATGATGAGTCGCTCAAGAGAACTTCTGAGTGTGGGGAAATTGCCAAAGAATTCCATTCAGGTCTTCACATCCATAATTATGATGTCATTACTGCACAGTGGCGTACCCACAGTGGCGTACCCAGGATTTACTCCAGGAGGGGGACATTTTTGCTCAGGGGGGCATAAAATACCCCCACCAAAAAAAACTCACCGGATTTGGCCCACTATATTTTTAAAAGTGCCTTTTATTCACCATTTTTCTCTTTAAAAATCCAAAAATCATTATTTTTTCGACCAAAGGGGCACGTACAGACCTTCAGGGGGGGGCCTGTTTGCCCCCCCCCCCCCCTCCCCCTTGTGTACGCCTATGTGTACCCAGGATTTACTCCAGGAGCGACAGTTTTTATCAGGGGGGGGGGGGATAAAGTATTCCCACCAAAAAACTCACCTGATTTGACCCACTATATTTTTGAAAGGGCATATTATCACCATTTTCTCTTTAAAAAAATCGACCAAAGGGGCAGGAGATCTTCAGGGGGGGGGGGGGGCAATGCCCCGTGTGCCCCCTCCCTTGTGTACGCCTATGTTACTGCAAACTATTTGTAAGTCAAATACAAAATAGTGTCGTGTGGTGTTTTATTTTGTGACAATGGTGTACTTTGTCTCCAAGGCTATGTGATACATTACATCCCGCCTCATGCATTCCTTCAGTTTCATCCATTGCACATGATTAATTGTCTTGTCACCCTTCTCCAGCTGCGGAAGTATTGGCTGGTGAAGATAAGAAGAGAGGGATCAAAGAGAGGGTCAGCGTGGTCTCCATCAGCCTCATCTGTGGTTTGCAGGCAATATGTTACTGCGAATGACTACCTTGAGCCATCCTGATAATCAATAAAAGCAGGAATATGTAAGTAAACTGATTGAGAAAATAATCCATGTACTGTCTTAACCGCGCACTGCAGGGGTTTTGCGCCGAACAAGAACTGCAGGAGGGGTTGATCCCCCCCCGTGATATCTCGAAAACTACGCTACGTAGCGACAAGCAGAGTACGGAATTTGGTAGGTTGATACAAGTTCTATCGAAAGTATTTCAGCATTTTGTTTCGGTCAGGTCAAAATTGAGGTCACCAGAGGTCATCAAAGTTCAAATTTTCCATATTTTTCCTGTTTTAGGACTTCGCTCCAGAAATTCCCATATATATGGGACACTATGCTAGATAGAAACAAACGGAAAAAACGCCCGCCAGTTAAATTTTGAATCGACAAAGTGTCCTCAAATTTGATATCAGGTCAATATTTGAGGCTCCAAACTCCAAAGGCCAAAAAAGGGGAAAATGCTGTTTTTAATCGTTTTTCGCTATTTACTTTTTACTTAATGAAGATAACGGACAACTATTTACGTCATTGTGTTTATCTCGGCAAGGCACTTCGAACGATATACATGGTAACCTTGTTAAGTCAACCTATAAGTTTGACTTCAGGTCAAGGTCAAGTGGTGACCCAAGTATGGCATGTTGCATATGGGAAGACGTGTCTCGACGAGACAAACACATTGCTCTCTGTTTTACTTCTTTATCTTCATTATGTCAGGAGTTATTGACAACAAAGTAATGGTGACCTCGAATGACCTCAAATAACCACATAGGGGTCACTGAACAAAACTTACACTTGGATCATCACAAATATCCTATAATAACATGATCCAGAAGTAATTGGACTAATATCATGCATACCCTTGAAATGGGAAGCATTTGTATATTTCCCCATTGACTTATTATGGGGAGGTTACTAAATTGTCCTGACCTTAGGTCACCGATATAAAAATATGAGATTAAAGAATTGTAAGTACTTATGCCCTCATGACATCCTGTAAGTTTCAAACTGATCGGTGAGAAACTCTGGCTTTATCACAACTGCAGACATTTTTGGAGGTGGGGTCAGTTGACCTGACCTGGTGACCTGACCTGATATGACCCGAGGTTATTTTTTTCAAAGTGTGCGCAATTGATGTCCTAACAGGTGTTCTAAAACCCGGCGGCACTGCGCGCCGACGTTTTTCGCTATCTGCGAAAAACCTGAGGGGGGGGGGGGCGGAAATCAATCCCCTCCTGCAGTGCGCGGGTTAAGTAGCCTTGTGCATGAACCACAAACAAGTTATTGTATCCTATGGTTGTTTCCAGGATTTGCTTGGAGGTCTTGGTCTAGGTCTTTGGAATTGCAGGACCAATTGTCCTGAAAGATCCATCAAAGGTTCAGGACAGTATCCTATAATTTGGAACTGCAGGTGAGAAATGACACCCAACTGAGAGAATAAAAAAATCCACTCATTTCTTCTGCTTTCAAGAGAATATTCCACTCCATAGGAAAGGTTCAACCAAACAAAGGCAATACTAATGCCTACCTAATGCCTAATGCCTATCAAGCTCAAGATAGCCAAACAGAAAAAGATAGCTTGCTCAACCACAAGTCACACTATTCTGAATTTTCCCTTCCATATGGTCTTTTTCTGCTAAAATTTTACATATGTAATGCGATACATTTTTTTCTTTCAATTAAACATCAGAAATTTGCAACACCGTCAAAACATTCAATAATTAGCAGCACAAGCTATCCAGTGGTGGACGGTGGATGAGACAAGCGTCTCTGTAGTCTGCGCTGGAGCCTGGGACCACGGCAGCCGGGTTCAGCTGCAGAGAAAAAACGAAAACAGGTGTCGGCTCCCCTTGTTTTAACGGAGCCGGGTGAAGGGCGGCCCAGGAATGCGAGCGCCCGGGCGGCGGCCGGGCATGGAAGCGGCAGACAAGTGTCCCGAGGCGTTCCACGTGTCCGAAACCAGAGCATTCGTGGCGGCTGGAAAGAACTAGACCGGCCAATCGACGAATGACGTGGCGCAATACGTGGCAGCCTGTGGACGCAAAACGCCTGGGCGGCAACCGACTAGGGAGAGGAGGTGAAAGCTTTTGGTAGGAAAGTGAAAGTTGTTAAAAGGCCTGACCAGAGCAAACGGGGGACCGTTTTCTGACTTACGTACGGGGGAGAGGACAGTCGGACTGGACCATGAGAGTGCACGAACGGAGGCGGCCGCGGCCCTCAACGCGAGGCCCGGCCGCGGCCCACTGTCGTGACGCTCGTCACGACAGGGTCGACGTTCATGTGGCTGTGACAGAAGATTTTTGGAGTAACTTTGTGGAGAGTCATGCAAATTAATTGCCTCAGTCAAGAAGTTGATTTATTTTCCTGAAACAAGAGAAAGCCAAGATGGACAGAAGAGACGAAGTGATAACTGAGGCTGAAGGGCAGCAACCCTGAAAATTTACTATTGTTGTTGTTGTTGTTTGTTTAAATTAATTTGGCGAAAGACGAGCACACGCATCATCACAAGTAAGGTCGAGGTCTGCACAATTCTGTCGGTCCTACCTTCCACTCGCCGTTAGTTTTGTACATCCCCCGTGCACCATTTTTTTAAATTTTGCAGTCATTGGCGGCCGCTCTATTCCGATTACTCACCTGCCATGAATTGGTCATTCAGTCACAGTATGTTTTCATGTTTTGTAGTTGTGTGCCAGCGCGCAAGCTCGAAATCATCATTTGTCACAGTATGTTTTCTTGTTTTGTAGTTGTGGCCAGCGCGCAAGTTCGAAATCATCATTTATCAGACAATTAACTTACACTATCGGTGCACCAATGTTCTGTAAATAAACCCTGTGTGAATTATATATAGATGGCTCTAATTTGGACTGTGAATGAGGGTTGACTGAGGAAGGAATAATGATGAGCGACTGAGGAGCGACTTATTTTTGGGGAAAATAACGTAATATAATTAATAATATTAACGTAATAATATTAACGAAGGGTCATGACATGAATTAAATGCTTACAATGCAGGGTAATGCATTTTTTGGCTCGATGCAATTAAATACTCAATTAAATTACGATGAGTAAAGGTATGTTTTGGTGGGCAATGTTTACTGATATATTCAATGCCAATTGTTTCTGGTAAAGTCCGAGTGATGCGATAATTTACGTGAAATACCTGTACGATATATTTTGAGAAATTGCTAACCCGATTTCCCGGTAGACAGAGTAACAGAGATTTTGACCTGAACCTTGCCATCCGATTTCCGTTTCGGTCGATGTAATTGGTTAAATCGATGAAATTTCCAGATCCGGCTAAATGTTTAAAGTAAATTAACGTCACTATGTAAGTTTGAGATTTAACCTGATAGCCTGTTTACGCAGCCTTGACGTCAGATCCAGTTGATAACTGTAACGTCTCGGTCAAAAGAAACAGATAATTTATGGATTATGACGTGAGAATGAATAAACAAGTTTGTTTGTATCTAAATGTCGAAGAAAGCTAAGATTGCCTCCACACAGCCCAAGCCGTCGAGAATTGCAGGATTAATATTGTGGTTTGATCACCAAAGTTATTTCCATTGCCAGAAAATCTTCCATTTATCTGGTATATTGTAATGTCAACCGCGCATTAAGTTACAAACTTCATTTCCTAAGAAGAAATGGAATTGAGAAGGTTTTTTTCCCCACGGTTATCGCGTTCAAATGCTTCTTCTTAACGAGTGCGACATTATGGGATAATTGTTTACCCAAATTGAAGAATATGTTTTGTTTTGTTATACAAATCGGGAGGCCTGATAAGAAATTACGGTCATGTAACATTTCGTCCCAGTTCATCTCACTGGTTAAAATTACACCAGAATCAATCGTTGTCATGCAGATGCGCACAAATATACACCCAGTTACGGTCACTGATCGCCGGCCGCCGATACCGGCCGCTCAGACCCTGACCCCACGCGTCCCATCCCAAAACACGTGACGTCAGTAACGAGGTTTCGGCTAGTCTGGTCGGACGCCGCCCATCAGTGACAAGGGGAAAAACCCCGTGGATTTCGCTCAGATGGGACAGTTGTGGAACATGCAGCGAGTACTGAATACCAATAACTGAGTACCAAGTACTGAGTAACGAGTGCCAAGTACCAAGTACCGGGTACAAAGTACAGAAACACGACCAGTGGTACACCAGTCACACAATACACTACACAATGCACACTACACAATATACACTACACAATATACACTACGCAATATACACTACACAAATACTATACACGCAATACACTACACACAATACACTACACAATATACACTACACAACATACACTACACAATATACACTACACAATATACACTACTCAATATACACTACACAATATACACTACACAATATACACTACACAATATACACTACACAATCTACACTACACAATATACACTACACAATATACACTACACAATATACACTACACAATATAGACTACACAATATACATTACGCAATAAACAACTACACGCTTTACACTACACAATATGCACTACAAATTGTATCACGCCGGCGACGCTTCTTCACACTTATAAACATATATACATACATACATACATACATACACACATACATACAAACATACATACATACATACATACATACATACATACATACATACATGCATACATGCATACATACATACATACATACATAAATACATACATACATACATACATACATACATACATACATACATACATACATACATACATACATACATACATACATACATACATACATACATACATACATACATACATACATACATACATACATACATACATACATATAGACCTACGTACATACACGCATACCTACATATATATATATATATGCATACATGCATACGTACATACGTGCATACATATATACAAACATACATACATACATACATACATACATACATACATACATACATACATACATACGTGTACACACACATGCAGGCATGCAGGCATGCAGGCATGCAGGCATGCAGGCATGCAGGCATGCAGGCATGCAGGCATGCAGACATGCAGGCATGCAGGCCGACAGGCCGACAGGCCGACAGGCCGACAGGCCGACACGCCGACAGGCCGACACGCCGACACGCCGACACGCCGACACGCCGACACGCCGACACGCCGACACGCCGACACGCCGACAGGCAGGCACGCAGGCACGCAGGCACGCAGGCACGAAGGCACACAGGCACGCAGGCACACAGGCACGCCGACACGCCGACACGCCGGCACGCGGGCACGCGGGCACGCGGGCACGCGGACACGCAGGCACGCAGGCACGCAGGCACGCAGGCACACAGGGACGCAGGGACACAGGGACGCAGGGACGCGGACACGCGGACACGCGGACACGCGGACACGCCGACACGCCGACACGCCGACACGCCGACACGCCGACACGCCGACACGCCGACACGCCGACACGCCGACACGCCGACACGCCGACAGGCAGGCACGCAGGCACGCAGGCACGCAGGCACGCAGGCACGCAGGCACACAGGCACGCATGCACGCATGCACGCAGGCACGCGGGCACGCGGGCACGCGGACACGCAGGCACGCAGGCACGTAGGCACGCAGGCACGCGGGCACGCGGACACGCGGACACGCAGGCACGCAGGCACGTAGGCACGCAGGCACACAGGGACGCAGGGACGCAGGGACGCGGACACGCGGACACGCGGACACGCGGACACGCGGACACGAGGACACACGGACACACGGACACGCGGACACGCGGACACGCGGACACGCGGACACGCGGACACGCGGACACGCATGCACGCATGCACGCATGCACGCATGCACGCATGCACGCATGCACGCATGCACGCGTGCACGCATGCACGCTGACAGACAGACAGACAGACAGACATACATACATACCTACACACATGCATACATACATACATACATACATACATACATACATACATACATACATACATACATACATACATACATACATACATACATACATACATACATACATACATACATACATACATACATACATACAGACAGACAGACAGACAGACAGACAGACAGACAGGCAGACAGGCAGGCAGACAGGCAGACAGACAGACAGACAGACAGACAGACATGCATGCATACATACATACATACATACATACATACATACATACATACATACATACATACATACATACATACATACATACATACATACATACATACATACATACATACATACACACATACATACATACATACATACATACATACATACATACATACATACATACATACATACATACATACATACATACATACATACATACATACATACATACATACATACATACATACATACATACATATATACATACAAACAAACAAACATACATACATACATACATACATACATACATACATACATACATACATACATACATACATACATACATACATACATACATACATACATACATACATACATACATACATACATACATACATACATACATACATACATACATACATACATACATACATACATACATACATACATACATACATACATACATACATACATACATACATACATACATACATACATACATACATACATACATACATACATACATACATACATACATACAAACATACATACATACATACCTATATACATACATACATACCTACATACATACATACATACATACATACATACATACATACATACATACATACATACATACATACATACATACATACATACATACATACATACATACATACATACATACATACATACATACATACATACATACATACATACATACATACATACATACATACATACATACATACATACATACATACATACATACATACATGCATACATCCAGACACATTTACAGACATACATACTTAT
The DNA here is from genome assembly GCA_036785665.1 of Chirona hameri. Taxonomy (NCBI): domain Eukaryota; kingdom Metazoa; phylum Arthropoda; class Thecostraca; order Balanomorpha; family Balanidae; genus Chirona; species Chirona hameri. Next base: position 20,911 of record JAXIVJ010014646.1, read on the forward strand.
GACATACGATCGTGCGGACGCACACCCAGGGACATCCATTAACGTAAAGTCGGGGAATAAAGGATGCAATGCACTAAGGAGGCACGATGATCGCGGTATGACCGAAACTGACCACGGAGACTAATGGAGAAGATTGTGAGGAGGCCTAGACAGTACGTAGCCGCGCCCCTGTGCGCAATATGCCTGTCGACACGGTCAATGCACGTGTGAGGAAGGAAAAGGGTGTGGAGGTAAGGAAGATTCAAGTAAGACTAGACCGTTTTGACGTGGAGACGGACAAGTTGTCAGATGTGTGGACGGGGTTCAGGAAGCCGTGTGTTATAGCGAGGCTCAGGCGCAGTAAGTCGCGGGAATGGCCTTGTTGAACCGGATGCTCTTGGGGGATCGAGAACTCCCCAGTGGGGCGGGCTGGGACACCCTAGCGAGAGACCGGTGGAATCGAGGCTTCAGGCCCCTCGTGATGTCAGGGATAATAAGCCGGCGGGACCGTACCTTATACGCTTGACACACGAGTTCGGACGAAATTTTAGGGCAAGTCCCTCGTGAAGCCTGGGAGCGAAAGCTCCGTAGGATCACGACTTCGGATAATTTAGGATATGTCCCTTGTGACGCCCTGGGAGCTGAAACTCTTAAGTCGCTGGTCGCGGAGTGCTTCGCAGGATCACAACCTCGGAGGGTTTAGGGTAAGTCCCTCGTGACGCCTGGGAGCGAAAGCTCCGTAGGATCACGACCTCGGAGAATTTAGGATATGTCCCTTGTGACGCCCTGGGAGCTGAAACTCGTAAGTCGCTAGTCGCGGAGTGCTTCGCAGGATCACGACCTCGGAGGATAGTATGCCCGTGGCAGCCCGGGTGCATCACTGGCAGGGCGACGGGAAACATTATGTCCATCTCATTTGTCGGGTGACTGCAGTTAGACGGGATTTATTCCGCAGTGAGCCAGGTAGCTCCGGCAGTGAGACTTCGGTTTTTAGTAGGCTGCTGTGGCAGTATCAGAAGACGCCTCGGGAATACGCAATAAGACGTGAGCGCTCAGCTATAACAAGGCTACAACGGTGGACTTCGCCATGGAATTTTTTACGAGGTAAGTATACACATAAGCAATTGTTAAATCGTTGTCTTATCAAGTGTCTATGGGAGCCATAAGCACGCCATAGGACTGCCGAAACTGCGTACCCGGCGTAGTGCTACGCACCACTGGAGGGAATAGGAAAAAGGGAAGGGTCAGGAGACCAACCTGACAGTTTACTGCATAGTATGACAGAGATTGATTGAGTGAATGCATGAGGAGAGTCTGAGTGCAAGGACGTATGACTGTGTTAGTCCCAGTGGGAGATGGTCCTCAGCGTAGCGTTGCACTGGGCATGCAGGAGGGGCAGTGAACCATTTTCTGAATTCATTGTGATATTTGGGAGATAAACCGTTGGGAAACCATGTAAGGAGGAGCCAGATAGACATTAGGCCGGCTCACGAATAGAAACCCGGACCTTATTCCACTGGACCAATTTCCTATTAACCCGCAAAATTTCACCACCACCCACCCTAACCGTGCAGCGACCTATGTGCTCGCCGATGATTGACTTGCCTCCAAATTAAACAAATGTATGTACGGGTCTAGTTCGATTCTGCATTTGCAACCACAAAATTTAGTAATATCTCGAAAACAGGGGGATACAACATTCTGAAAGTGCCATATTTCGATTCCGGATCTCAAGAAAACCCCGTGAGCAAAATTTCAAAAATGTTGCAATTTGTTGAAAATTGTTGCAAGCAGCTCTAACGGTTGCAGATTAAGCCAGAGAGCCTCACTATTTATGGCAATGCATTCAGCGACCCAAAATTAACCGGAAAAAGAGTTTTCAAAAATTTAGAAAAATGTTGCAATGTTGCAAGAAATTGCAATTGAACGAACAGAAAAGCGAAGCGAAACCCCGTTACACATATTGTTGTCTTTTAAGTTTAAATTTTGCATCTGCTGATGGTATCGGAGGTACACTTTTCTGCTCTGCACCCTAACTCAAACAGGGTCCTAGGATAGCTTTGGAGCTGGGGTGTGGAGTGGAAAATTTTGGCTAAAATAAGCATAGAGTGGAAAAATCAACCAAAAATATATGTACGCGGCTTTATCAATATCCAATTAGCCGCTCACCAGAATTAGTTATTAGGTACCTTTGTTCTTACTTGTCTTTCCCTACACAGGCTGTCTCCATCATTACATCCATACATAAGTATCAGGGTTCTAATTATCCAATACATTTTAAAATAATATGGAGTGGAAAATTCACAGTAAAACTAGGGAAAGGAGTAGGAAAATAGCATCCATAGGGTGTCGTTTTCCGCCCAAATTTCCCAATGCTAGGACACTGAACTCAAAACTAATCCTAGGTCCCTAGTTGAGAATCTGCAGCCTGGTTAAGCCAAAATCGCACCCAGATCCTTGAGCCTGTTATGTTCATTGGAATATACCTGCAACTAGGCTCTAAGAGTTGGTGACGTAAGCACCCTATATCCAGGATTAATGATTTTTGGCATTAGTCTCAGAAACAAATGTAGGATCAAATGTTGGAACTATGCACAAGTGTTTACTTTGAGGCAGTTAATTACAATTTCATTGGTGATTGCGCAGCATATCGTTTACCACAAATCCTCATTCTATTCTGTCTCACACTTCATAACACCAGTAAGGCGCCGTAGCTGGCGATGAACGAGCGAGCGCGAAATAAATGTATGGTGAATTTCAACCCGATCGGGCAAGTAGTTCCTGAGATACAACAAAAAGTGAGCACGTGCGCACGTGCAGAGGCAGGCAGGCAGAGACTTGTGGGTAGGCGGCCCATGACTTGTGGGTAGGCGGCGGCGGAGGGGTCCCTAACCACACACCAAATTTGAACACAATCGGCTCAGCCGTTCCTAAGTGCGAGAATCATGACAGAGGTGATAATTTGCAAATGTGTGGTACCTACTTGTCTGTCTAAGATTTGTCACCGATTACTCCACCGATGGCTATAGATTTGCAGTGGCGGCGCGTCCATTAAGGCACTTTAGGCAGTGCCTAACCAAAGTTCAGACTTTATTCTTGCACTGTTTTGTTAGAGTTTCGTTGTCTAAAATCATAGGAAAATACTACAGAAAGCTTTCCTGACATACATATTTTGCGTTCAAATTGCAACAAATTGACCATGCTAACCTGTGCAGAGTAAGACTGCGTACTAAGATTTGCATTATTGCATGTTTATAATACAGTTTTAATTTAGCTGCATTTGTGTTTGTTTTTCCGTATAAAAAACAAAGGCTGCCAAAGCGGCGAAAACTTGGGCACTAAGGCACGCCTAAGCCAGCTTAAGCCAAAGTGTTTGGCTAAAGGTTTTGGCTAGGACCAGTATATCGCCAATATTTGTTTGCCGGAAATGATATGGCCTCACCATTTGCGCTTAAAGCGGCGCAAACAAATGCTTGTGTTCATCTTAGCCGGTGGGGGCTGCACTAAAAGCTGGAGTTTTCGCAGCAGTTGGCCGCCAGGGACCGCTAGTGACCCAGGGTGTAATGACATCGCAAGCAAGCAAGCAAGCAAGCAGTTAACGCTAAATATGTATTTATAAATAAATAAATACATATTTAGCGTTAACTGGTACCATTTGCTTACAACGTCATAACACCCTGGCTTACTAGCAGTCCCTGTTGGCCAACTGCTGCGAAAACTCCAGCTTTTAGTGGGAGCCTGCGTGGGGATGCGAGTTGGCGGCGCCTACATGTTTGTTTCGTGCTTGTTTTAGTCACTTAACACTATGCACAACTGAATCAGTGATCTGTCAATGGAGACTAGTGATCTTGCTCGCTTCGTGTTTGTTTTAGTCGCTTAGTGTGTCGGCACAACATTTTCAGAAGTCCAGGTGAGTTGGCACAACATTTGCATAATCCCTATAAAAAGATGGGGTTGGTTCTATATACTGTTGTGTTGTTTGGTTCATACCTATTTCATCTTTTACAAGAATGAGTGCACCTTTACAATAAAAGAGCAACCTTCACATTGGCGGTATGACAGATCGCTATTTTGAGTCCAGGCTGTTGGTAGTATCACGATAATAGCGCCCCAGTTTGTGGCTTGTGGTTAACGAAATACTCAATAGGTGGCTATGGCCGAATGTTGACCACATTGGTATAAGGATAGGTATCAGTAGCGTACACAGGGATCACTCTAGGGCCAATTTTTGATCAGGAGGCATAAGGTACCCCTACCAAACAAATCCTTGGATTTGGCCCACTTTATTGTTAGAAAGGCATATTTTCAACATTTATTTTCTCCCCTAAAAAAATCGACCAAAGGGACCGTACGGACCGGACCTTCAGGAGAGGCAATTGCTCTGTTTGCCCCCCCCCTTGGGTATGCCTATGATAGGTATTGCCCGGAAGCGTTGCCTAACCAGTCACGGAAGGCTGGCGCCGCCACTGTAGATTTGTCGCCGATTAGAATGGCAGAACGGTAACTTTTCCCAGCCCTGCACATGCAACTAATCGTCATTCTATCATACATCTATTGCAATAAGTAAATATTATCTAACATAATATTTTCAGAAGTTTAAAACTCATGAAAGACATCCAACTAGTGTACGGCTGTTGATTCTAAACATAAAATATAGCATGGGTTACTATAATACTTGGAGCAGAGAAGATATCAATATGTGTAAACGGGTATTACCGTATAGAAAGGGTATCGACATCTTGTCCAAAAACCAATAATGTCCTAAGTAATCACTAATCATGTCCTAAGTAATCACTAATCATAAGCGTGTATTCTTCTAATACATGCATACATACGATGAGCAAATGAACATCCTACCTAAATACCCTTCACCTTCCCTCGGTGGGGCTTTTCAGGTTCCGAGCTTACATATAATATACATCTCTCACTTCAACATCAACAATATACATATTAAAGAAGTACACGAGTTCAGAATAATTTATAGTCGCCTTAGTTCGTTTTACTATTTGGTTGTTCTTGATATCGCGTTAGGTTGTTCGTTTCGCTATTCGGTGGTTCTTTCCAAGAGATGTTGCCTCAAGTTATTTTTGAATGCCGTTTGCGTCTGGATGTGGCGCAGTGATGCTGGCAGTTTGTTCCATGAGCGTAGCGCTCTGTGCGGGAACATCTTATGCACCGTTTCCAGATGGACTGGTCTGAGGTTTGTGGCCTGTATGTTGGTTTGATCGCTGGAGGCCCGCGTCGTGCGGGACGACACCTCGCTCCACGGTGTGATAAGCCTGCCAACTGTCACAGATCCTTTGGTGCCGTGCACGATGTTGTTTACTCTCGTGCAGTCACGGAAGGCGATCATTCCCTTGATTGTCATCCAACCAAGAGATCTGCGCGATTCGGAGATACGATCTCTATTGCGCTTGCCGGTGACAATTCGCACTCCGGTCCTAACATCATGTCCTAACTAATCATGTCCTGATCCAAATACGAAATCTAAGAACGCATTCTTGTATTATTCAACCTATCCAGAACGGCAGTTACACGTTACACAACACAGAATCGCAGTCCATATAGAACAGGGAAACATATATATTTCTTGAAGCCGGAAGTTATCGGAACCGCTAATTGTATTGTAATACAGTTGTATATGATGGATGGCTGTAATGAGCATTGTGCTGATAATGAGATGATATAAAATATAGAATATGCTCATGTTACGGAAATAAACAATAATGGGGAAACGAAGAAATAGGAAACTAGCCTATATTGCGCCTTGCGGCTTCTTCAGAGCTAATAATGGTTAGTTTTGTATTTCGTCTTTTCCTCATTCTTAATTTTCCGTAACATGAGCATGGTGTATATTTTCTAGCATCGTAATACAGTTGTAAATCACGTTATCGGCGTTGTATACAGTTAGCATTGCCTATATTTCATCTATGGCTCGCTATGCACGCAGACTCTAAGCTAGTCATGCACGCTCGGCTCAGCAGTGGCACATTAATCACACGAATATGAAACAATCTGGATACGTAACAGTGGCGGCGCCAGGGGTCAAACGTAGGTGAGGCAGTCAGGGGGGGGGGGGGGGGGGGGAGGATGGTGCTGTCTCGTGTCTTTTTTTAGTAGGTTGGCAAATACATAGGCAAATACATATATGCAGATCACCACGGTTAATACTTCACCGCTACAAACGGACGTATCACGTAAGGCACGCGGCACGTAAGGCTTTCGATTTTACTCTTCATTCTGCCGGTTGACAAGAATTGTGCAACTGCATGTTAAGAATAAGACTCAGAGCCTACACGTACAATCATTATGTAGGTATATGCGAAGAACACGGCTAAGAAAAATGCATCGAAATATAATGTCCTATTTGTTATCCAAGCCTGGACGGCCCGCCGATCTCCTTGCAGCCATATGCAACTATTACATAAGTTTATGATATCTGCCATTAAAAGGAGATTTAAACAAACACAAAATATTGAACCATTGGAAAAAGATCCATATTCAAAATATCCCGAAACATCGAATCACGGGCACGGCGTGTCACAAAGGTCCTTTGCTGCTGCCGCGTTGACGCCGCATCTAATTTATCCGGAATAGAAGCGCCGGGCGAAAACTCAGCGCGTGCAGTTCACTGCGATACCGCCAAAAATCTGGGCGAAACACGCGTTTGGGCTGTGAGGCAGTGCCTCACAGCCCAAGTTTTCACAATGCTAAATCTCAATGGCTAGGCTTATTTGCGCCTATCGATACCAACAAACATCTTGGAGAATAACATGAAATCGAGACGCGTTTTAACTGTTTTGAAAATTATTTTGACTATTAAATATCTAATTTCTTATAATCCTTATTTCTTATAGTGCCAAGCCGGAACGGTGCCCGTAACATTGGCAAAACCGCCCCGGCTCCGGGGAGGTCTGGGGGTTACCGCCCCGGCCGGGAAGAGCTGTGGGGTACCTCCTCGGCGCTCCAGACAGGCCGCAGCCCCAGCCCGCTCTGCCTCGCACTTGATGCACACGACATCGCGTGGCAGTGCTCCATCGGCCGGCCGGGCGCGCGACCTGTCAGTCCGTTAGACTGGCGCGCCGCGCGCCCGGCCTGCCGACCGGCCCTTGCAAGGGCCGGTCTCAGGTTGGCCCGGTTGGGTAAGTGCGGGGGCGCACAAATATGCATACATATATGTAATTTGCATAATGACGTAGTGTCTTATTCATCTCCCAATTGGCACAACATTCCCCATTTATTTTCAAAACGCCCAAGTTCACCACTCATAACCGCCGCATACTTCTCAGTTTCTTTATCGTTATACAACTTGTTGATGAAAGGTTGAATACTTTCGATACAATCAGAATGCTGTATATGTGCTTTGCCCGCAATAATAGCGTGATTCACAATCTCGTTATTTGTTTTACCAGCCATTACCTGAGTCCGGTTGAATTCTTCAGTTATACCATATTCTCCAAAAAAGTATTTTGTTTTCTGCCAGAACGCTTTCACCTTACGGCAATTATAAAATTTGTGTTCCACTGTTTCTAAAGCATGACCACAGCGCTCACATAGCGGCTGTCTTTTGATACCTATTCTATACAATAAGTAGTTTGTGGCACAAATTTTGAAATAATCTTATAATGCAGTGCTGCATAATATGTTGATCTAGTAGAATTTCACACGGAACAATAGCACTCTGGCCACGCTATATTTATCAGTTTTTGATCCCAATACCTTTCCCATGCGTTGTCCGTCCTTGGGATACCTTGCAATAGCAGCTCATAAAGGTGTCTCGTGCCCTTCTTCTTAGATAAAGCAAAGCTTATGATCGGATGTATCACTGGGTTTGGGAGTGCTCCGTTTTCCAAAGAATTCTTAACGTTAGATTTAAGCGAGAATATCAATGTGGAATAGTCCATCTCTATGCCTCCCACCTTATATCTTTTTTTAGCTCGTTTAAGTTCATTAAAGTTCTATCTTCCCTGAGAATATCATTAACCCGCGAGTTACTGGGGTATATTTCATAACGCGATTTACTGGGGGGGGGGGGGGGGGGGCTATTTTTTGCCCCCCCCTCTGATCTCCGGAACTACTGGACCGAATGTAAAAATTCAAACGGCATTCGATAGCCCTGGTAAATTTATCGAGGGAAACATAAGATTATTGACCTCGGGATCACCGGTGACGTCACAGGTCAGGTCAAGTACAAATTGTTTGACCGTGTCAAAAGGTCTCGATGGATGGAATTGTCGCGCAAAATTGCGATATTAAACGCATAAGCTGTCGATAAATTGGTATGATTCGTGTGTCTGACACTTCTAAGTACCTTTCTAAGCTGTTTATGACCTTGGGTCAGGTCAAGGTCATCCGAGGTCACGAGCATCAAACTGCAGATTACGGTCATTAGGCGTTGTAACACATGTTTATGGGTTAGTTTTTCGTCAAGAACGCGAAAAATGACCTTAGAACATTGTTTGTTCCATATAAATAGAAGTAAAAAGCAAAAATGGAAATGCATTTTTATGCATAGTAATGCTGTGAGATGTGGTCGATTTGTGTCATTTAAAGGTCATAACTCGGTCATTTCTAAAGATATCGACTTTAAATTTGGTACACATATTCACCGCATACGTCTCGATCACATATATTCCGGTTTTTGATAATTCTGTTTTTTTCTTGAAAATTTTGTAAAAAACAAAACAAAAATGTATTTGGATTTCTCAAAATTTTGAATAAAAAAACACAAAAATCCGAGATAGCAGTTTGATAGCCCGGTATATTATCAGTATTTTGATTTAAAACAATTTAGTTTATCTCAAATATCGTACCTTTGACAGCGTTTTCTTCAAACCATTATTTTGCAACAAAAACCGAAGAACATGACGTCACTCTGACGTCATTCCCGATTGACCTATCATAGCCTCATATTTTTCCGTTTGCCAAAAAGTGTAGAATTGATGGGAGAGAAGATATTGAAAATTTGGTGACGATACCGGTGTTCGTTTAGGAGTTATCGCAAAATAACGGGAGGGGGGGAGCAAAAAATAGCCCCCCCAGTAAGTCGCGGGTTAATCCGCGCGGCGCTGGGGTCTCCATCCGAACGTGCGGTGCTGGGGGGGGGGGGGGGTAAATTTTACCCCTCCCTCGTATCTTCCGAACCAATAACCGCAGCGAGACGCGCAAGGCGGCGATCGAAAGCTCTCAGTGAGAAGAATCTAACGCATGCCCGAAATTATTAACATAAGGTCACATGTCAGGTCACGGTCAGGTCAATTGTCAAAATTTAATATTTATGTTTTTGGGCTATACTTTCCATCCAAAGCCTTGTATTGCAACTATTATCTCACAAAGTGCTCCCAAATGTATAATGCATCTCCCGCATAAGTAAAAGTGAAATTGTAAGCAAAGGTCAAAGTGAAGGTCAGGTCACAAAAGATCACGGGTCTACGAAAGCCATGCGACACATGTTGTATGGGTTATTTTACACGTATAATTCGATAGAAGCAGCCATTTTCACAGCCTGACACCAAATAATCGCCATCAGGTCAAGGTCAGGTCACAATAAGGTCAAAATTTGAAATTGATTAATCTAAATAAACATTGCATGTTTCTAGACTAGTTTTATCTTCGAAATACAGTGGTGGCATTTATTTGTCTGTATCTGGTCAGTAAAAGCCAAAAAACGCAATTTAAAAAAATGACGTCATGAGTTACTTATTCTTAGAGAGCCATAAGTCAGTCAAAAATAAAGATATTGCTTTGAAATTTGGTTTGAACATCGTTCATATTCGGTTCTCTAATATATCTTCCGTTTTTTTTTGAAAATCTTCAAACAAAAAACTTTTGTGGAAATTCTTCCCCAAAAATCAGTTTTTTGCATTTTTGGGGGTCAAAACCCCCAAAATTTTGAACATCTGAGATAGCCATGTTAAAAACAATGTTATTTCCTTTCTTTTGACGCCTTTTAATTGCGATTTGCATCAACACGCTATTTTTTACGATTTTTCAAACATTTAACGTTTTTTTCACCAAAAATGACGGCATGACGTCACAAAAATGTCATTATCTCCTCAAAATTCCCATGAATTTCAACAAAATTGTCACACAAGATGTAGAATTGATGCACCATAAGGTACCGCAAGTTTCATTTCGATATCGATGATAGTTTTTAAGTTATGGAGAAAATCCGGGAGGGGGGGTAAAATTTACCCCCCAGCGCCGCGCGGGTTAACTCTTACGATACCTCTGTCTTGCCATAGCTTCAATCGACTAGTACAAAATCTAGTCGTTGCATCTGAAAAACCACAGACTTATCTTAAGTAAGTCCTCACCTATGATCGGACAATTTCCGGTCACAGCTGACCATGCAATAAATACCTCCCTCCAGAAGAGGTTTGTGAGCGTTTCAGAAATCTCACAAGCTCTCACAAGCACCTATGACATGTTGGTTCCACCAATGGACATCATGCCTGGTAATTTGTGCCATTGCATATATTTAGGAACGTCCACATGGTAGGCCGTTTCCCGTACTACAAAACGAAAGCTAGTACTGCTCTGTAGTCGCTAAATCGCGTATGAATCGCTAAATCGCGTAAATCGCGTATCCGTGCTTGTATTGAATGCCCCTTCTAGATTCCTGTGGGGGGATTTGCCCCTGATGCCCTCCCCCAAGATCTGCCAGTGCCAGCAATTACCGCCAAGGAAAGCCTCTGGAAACACTTAAAGGGAATGTTTCACCTTTCTGAAAGTTGTCAAATATACGCTGGCTGTAGTCGAAAAATTGGGGCTGATGTAAGTGCTGCTGAAAACGATGGTGATATTTTTCACTCGAAACGTCACTTAACTTTATACAAATTAAGTATTTAAATTTGGGCTAATGACGTAATTATTGAGCTATAGACTGCCGCAGATTGGCAGATTGGTTGCACCAGCCTGGGTGCCTTTTGCAAATGCTAAATTAAATTGCTTAAAAACGGTTAAGTTTTGGGATAATAACCGCGGGGGTCTCTCCTTCCTGCACCGTGCGGAAAGAGAGGCGCCTCCCCCCACGTCACTAGCCGGAGGGGCGTCGTCACTGGCCAGGGGCGCGTCATGGGCGGAGAGGGGTGGTCACTAGTTGGAGGGGCGCCGTCACTAGTTGGAGGGGCGCCGTCACTCGCCGGAGGGGCGCCGTCATTGGCCGGAGGGGCGCCGTCACTAGCCGGAAGGCCGCCGTCACTGGCCGGAGGGGCACCGTCACTGAACGGAGGGGGTGCCGTCACTAGCCGGAGGGGCGCCGTCACTGGCCGGAGAGGCGCCGCCACTGGTCGGAGGGGCGCCGTCACGGGCCAGAGGGGCGCCGTCACTGGCCGGAGGGGCGCCGTCACTGGCTGGAGAGGCGCCTTTACTGGCCAGAGGGGCGCCGCCACTGGTCGGAGGGGGCCGTCACTAGCCGGAGGGGCGCCGTCACTGGCCGGAGGGGCGCCGTCACTGGCCGGAGGGGCGCCGTCCCGGGCCGGAGGGGCGCCGTCACTGATCGGAGGGGCGCTAGCTTTGCATGGACACCTCGAGTCTAAAGGACCAGGTCATACCCTGAATGACCGTACACTCTGTACGCCACTGGTGCCTGTCCTATTAGCGGTGCTAATTGCAAAACAAAAATGGTCGAAGGGGAGGGGGGGGGGGGGGGGCGCCTTCGGCTCCCGTTAAAAACGGTACGGACATTCCGTACTGTCCGTATAGGTGATTGCGCCCATGCTGAAATGGACGGTATTTTAATTTAATTTGGATTGGTGTTCTTTGATGCAAAGGGGCGGCCTCGTCTTCCGGGGGCTACTTTATCGCCGAGAGGGGCGTTTCAGCATCTTTTTAACTGGGGTGGCAAAGTGCCGTCACTGGGGTGGCATTCTGCATGACTGGGGTGGCAATTACCACCCCAGTTACTATATTAAAATACGCCCTGAGTCACGTGGCTGAATCCTTACGCCCCTACCTATTAAAGTACCTTGGGAAGGACAGGCGAGCGCTACGCGCTCGCTCGTAATGGGGTATGTCAGAAAAATGTCTGCCGCCAGGGGTGCTGGGTAGTAATGTTACCCAAGCAGCGATTGCAGCCTTTGGCGACAATGTATTAAATCACTGTTTGAAGGTGGCTCTAAAAATAGTTACGATCGAAAGTGCTAAAGGCTCACGTCTCATGTGGTTCGCTGAAGCTTTCTGAGTTGAATTCTGCCATGTTTTTATGATATCAATAATTGGGGTTGCACAAAATCGCGGAAGGCAACCATGCGTGGTGAACCGCCATAAGGGCGAGCGGCCCATCCAGCCTCAGCGGACGATCAACCATATCGACTCGCCGCGGCAGCCGTCGTCGGGGCTGCTGGCTGCGGCTCCTGGGCGGGCAATCTTTCTATCCACCGTGGCGTCGGGCCAAACAACAACAAAATATTGGTGGCAAACAACAATGGTACATTTGATTGTTAAACTGATAAACATCAATATATTGAATACAAAATATGGAAGAAAGGCTTTCACTGTGCATTAATTGCGATGTCACCACATATGGAACTTAACTGTTTGAAACACTGCTAAAAAACATACTCACCTTCGATTGAGCAGAAGATCGTATTGTCGACACCTGCTTATGACATCCTGCTGGAGCAGCACAGAGCGCCATGCTCTTCAGAAAAAATGAGGAAAATACACAAACTTCATTACGAGCGAGCGCGAAGCACACGCTCGTCCTTCCGTGGTATATGGGAACAATTTGATTATCAGCGGCCCGGCCCGACCCGACCCGTGGCGACGCTTTTGAGAAGCTCATATTTCTGCAACCACACGTCCGATTGACAAGCGGACTTTTTTCTGAGCAGCCCCATCTAACCTATCCTGTTTGAGACCAGTGCCGACTCATGTGGGTGAATAGCACTGCGCGTGGCGCGTGCCGCGTGAGGGGTGTT
>JAXIVJ010014647.1:0-10000 GCA_036785665.1 Chirona hameri
AGTCACACAATACACTACACAATGCACACTACACAATATACACTACACAATATACACTACGCAATATACACTACACAAATACTCTACACACAATACACTACACACAATACACTACACAATATACACTACACAATATACGCTACAAAATATACACTACACAATATACACTACACAATATACACTAAACAATATACACTACACAATATAGACTACACAATATACATTACGCAATAAACAACTACACACTTTACCCTACACAATATGCACTACAAATTGTATCACGCCGGCGACGCTTCTTCACACTTATAAACATATATACATACATACATACATACATACATACATACATACATACATACATACATACATACATACATACATACATACATACATACATACATACATACATACATACATACATACATACATACATACATACATACATACATACATACATACATACATACATACATACATACATACATACATGCATACATACATACATACATACATACATACATACATACATACATACATACATACATACATACATACATACATATACATACATACATACATACATACATACATACATACATACATACATACATACATACATGCATACATACATACATACATACATACATACATACATACATACATACATACATACATACATACATACATACATACATACATACATACATACATACATACATACATACACACACACACACACACATACATGCATACATACATACATACATACATACATACATACATACATACATACATACATACATACATACATACATACATACATACATACATACATACATACATACATACATACATACATACATACATACATACATACATACATACATACATACATACATACATACATACATACATACATACATACATTCATACATACATACATACATACATACATACATACATACATACATACATACATACATACATACATACATACATACATACATACATACATACATACATACATACATACATACATACATACATACATACATACATACATACATACATACATACATACATACATACATACATACATACATACATACATACATACATACATACATACATACATACATACATACATACATACATACATACATACATACATACATACATACATACATACATACATACATACATACATACATACATACATACATACATACATACATACATACATACATACATACATACATACATACATACATACATACATATATACATACATGCATACGTACATACGTGCATACATATATACAAACATACATACATACATACATACGTGTACACACACATACAGGCATTCAGGCATGCAGGCAGACAGGCATACAGATACAGGCATGTGGGCATGCAGACATACAGGCATACATGCATACAGTCATATAGGTATACAGGCAAGCATGCACGCAGGCATGCAGGCACGCAGGTACACAGGCATGTAGGTACACAGGCACGCAGGCAAGCAGGCACACGGGCACGCGGGAACGCGGGCACGCGGACACGCGGACACGCGGACACGCGGACACGCGGACACGCAGGCACGCAGACACGCAGACACGCAGACACGCATACACGCAGACACGCTGATAGGCAGGCGCGCAGGCGCGCAGGCGCGCAGGCGCGCAGGCACGCAGGCACGCAGGCACGCAGGCAGACAGGCAGACAGGCAGACAGGCAGACAGGCAGACAGGCAGACAGGCAGACAGGCAGACAGGCAGACATACGCGCATACATACATACATACATACATACATACATACATACATACATACATACATACATTCATACAGACAGACATACCTACTTACATACATACATACATACATACATACATACATACATACATACATACATACATACATACATACATACATACATACATACATACATACATACATACATACATACATACATACATACATACATACATACATACATACATACATACATACATACATACATACATACATACATACATACATACATACATACATACATACATACATACATACATACATACATACATACATACATACATACATACATACATACATACATACATACATACATACATACATACATACATACATACATACATACATACATACATACATACATACATACATACATACATACATACATACATACATACATACATACATACATACATACATACATACATACATACATACATACATACATACATACATACATACATACATACATACATACATACATACATACATACATACATACATACATACATACATACATACATACATACATACATACATACATACATACATACATACATACATACATACATACATACAGACAGACAGACAGACAGACAGACAGACAGACAGACAGACAGACAGACAGACAGACAGACAGACAGACAGACAGACAGACAGACAGACAGACAGACAGACAGACAGACAGACAGACAGACAGACAGACAGACAGACAGACAGACAGACAGACAGACAGACAGACAGACAGACAGACAGACAGACAGACAGACAGACAGACAGACAGACAGACAGACAGACAGACAGACAGACAGACAGACAGACAGACAGACAGACAGACAGACAGACAGACAGACAGACAGACAGACAGACAGACAGACAGACAGACAGACAGACAGACAGACAGACAGACAGACAGACAGACAGACAGACAGACAGACAGACAGACAGACAGACAGACAGACAGACAGACAGACAGACAGACAGACAGACAGACAGACAGACAGACAGACAGACAGACAGACAGACAGACAGACAGACAGACAGACAGACAGACAGACAGACAGACAGACAGACAGACAGACAGACAGACAGACAGACAGACAGACAGACAGACAGACAGACAGACAGACAGACAGACAGACAGACAGACAGACAGACAGACAGACAGACAGACAGACAGACAGACAGACAGACAGACAGACAGACAGACAGACAGACAGACAGACAGACAGACAGACAGACAGACAGACAGACAGACAGACAGACAGACAGACAGACAGACAGACAGACAGACAGACAGACAGACAGACAGACAGACAGACAGACAGACAGACAGACAGACAGACAGACAGACAGACAGACAGACAGACAGACAGACAGACAGACAGACAGACAGACAGACAGACAGACAGACAGACAGACAGACAGACAGACAGACAGACAGACAGACAGACAGACAGACAGACAGACAGACAGACAGACAGACAGACAGACAGACAGACAGACAGACAGACAGACAGACAGACAGACAGACAGACAGACAGACAGACAGACAGACAGACAGACAGACAGACAGACAGACAGACAGACAGACAGACAGACAGACAGACAGACAGACAGACAGACAGACAGACAGACAGACAGACAGACAGACAGACAGACAGACAGACAGACAGACAGACAGACAGACAGACAGACAGACAGACAGACAGACAGACAGACAGACAGACAGACAGACAGACAGACAGACAGACAGACAGACAGACAGACAGACAGACAGACAGACAGACAGACAGACAGACAGACAGACAGACAGACAGACAGACAGACAGACAGACAGACAGACAGACAGACAGACAGACAGACAGACAGACAGACAGACAGACAGACAGACAGACAGACAGACAGACAGACAGACAGACAGACAGACAGACAGACAGACAGACAGACAGACAGACAGACAGACAGACAGACAGACAGACAGACAGACAGACAGACAGACAGACAGACAGACAGACAGACAGACAGACAGACAGACAGACAGACAGACAGACAGACAGACAGACAGACAGACAGACAGACAGACAGACAGACAGACAGACAGACAGACAGACAGACAGACAGACAGACAGACAGACAGACAGACAGACAGACAGACAGACAGACAGACAGACAGACAGACAGACAGACAGACAGACAGACAGACAGACAGACAGACAGACAGACAGACAGACAGACAGACAGACAGACAGACAGACAGACAGACAGACAGACAGACAGACAGACAGACAGACAGACAGACAGACAGACAGACAGACAGACAGACAGACAGACAGACAGACAGACAGACAGACAGACAGACAGACAGACAGACAGACAGACAGACAGACAGACAGACAGACAGACAGACAGACAGACAGACAGACAGACAGACAGACAGACAGACAGACAGACAGACAGACAGACAGACAGACAGACAGACAGACAGACAGACAGACAGACAGACAGACAGACAGACAGACAGACAGACAGACAGACAGACAGACAGACAGACAGACAGACAGACAGACAGACAGACAGACAGACAGACAGACAGACAGACAGACAGACAGACAGACAGACAGACAGACAGACAGACAGACAGACAGACAGACAGACAGACAGACAGACAGACAGACAGACAGACAGACAGACAGACAGACAGACAGACAGACAGACAGACAGACAGACAGACAGACAGACAGACAGACAGACAGACAGACAGACAGACAGACAGACAGACAGACAGACAGACAGACAGACAGACAGACAGACAGACAGACAGACAGACAGACAGACAGACAGACAGACAGACAGACAGACAGACAGACAGACAGACAGACAGACAGACAGACAGACAGACAGACAGACAGACAGACAGACAGACAGACAGACAGACAGACAGACAGACAGACAGACAGACAGACAGACAGACAGACAGACAGACAGACAGACAGACAGACAGACAGACAGACAGACAGACAGACAGACAGACAGACAGACAGACAGACAGACAGACAGACAGACAGACAGACAGACAGACAGACAGACAGACAGACAGACAGACAGACAGACAGACAGACAGACAGACAGACAGACAGACAGACAGACAGACAGACAGACAGACAGACAGACAGACAGACAGACAGACAGACAGACAGACAGACAGGACAGACAGGACAGACAGGACAGACAGGACAGACAGGACAGACAGGACAGACAGGACAGACAGGACAGACAGGACAGACAGGACAGACAGGACAGACAGGACAGACAGGACAGACAGGACAGACAGGACAGACAGGACAGACAGGACAGACAGGACAGACAGGACAGACAGGACAGACAGGACAGACAGGACAGACAGGACAGACAGGACAGACAGGACAGACAGGACAGACAGGACAGACAGGACAGACAGGACAGACAGGACAGACAGGACAGACAGGACAGACAGGACAGACAGGACAGACAGGACAGACAGGACAGACAGGACAGACAGGACAGACAGGACAGACAGGACAGACAGGACAGACAGGACAGACAGGACAGACAGGACAGACAGGACAGACAGGACAGACAGGACAGACAGGACAGACAGGACAGACAGGACAGACAGGACAGACAGGACAGACAGGACAGACAGGACAGACAGGACAGACAGGACAGACAGGACAGACAGGACAGACAGGACAGACAGGACAGACAGGACAGACAGGACAGACAGACAGACAGACAGACAGACAGACAGACAGACAGACAGACAGACAGACAGACAGACAGACAGACAGACAGACAGACAGACAGACAGACAGACAGACAGACAGACAGACAGACAGACAGACAGACAGACAGACAGACAGACAGACAGACAGACAGACAGACAGACAGACAGACAGACAGACAGACAGACAGACAGACAGACAGACAGACAGACAGACAGACAGACAGACAGACAGACAGACAGACAGACAGACAGACAGACAGACAGACAGACAGACAGACAGACAGACAGACAGACAGACAGACAGACAGACAGACAGACAGACAGACAGACAGACAGACAGACAGACAGACAGACAGACAGACAGACAGACAGACAGACAGACAGACAGACAGACAGACAGACAGACAGACAGACAGACAGACAGACAGACAGACAGACAGACAGACAGACAGACAGACAGACAGACAGACAGACAGACAGACAGACAGACAGACAGACAGACAGACAGACAGACAGACAGACAGACAGACAGACAGACAGACAGACAGACAGACAGGCAGGCAGGCAGGCAGCCAGACAGCCAGACAGCCAGACAGCCAGACAGCCAGACAGCCAGACAGCCAGACAGCCAGACAGCCAGACAGCCAGACAGCCAGACAGCCAGACAGCCAGACAGCCAGACAGCCAGACAGCCAGACAGCCAGACAGCCAGACAGCCAGACAGCCAGACAGCCAGACAGCCAGACAGCCAGACAGCCAGACAGCCAGACAGCCAGACAGCCAGACAGCCAGACAGCCAGACAGCCAGACAGCCAGACAGCCAGACAGCCAGACAGCCAGACAGCCAGACAGCCAGACAGCCAGACAGCCAGACAGCCAGACAGCCAGACAGCCAGACAGCCAGACAGCCAGACAGCCAGACAGCCAGACAGCCAGACAGCCAGACAGCCAGACAGCCAGACAGCCAGACAGCCAGACAGCCAGACAGCCAGACAGCCAGACAGCCAGACAGCCAGACAGCCAGACAGCCAGACAGCCAGACAGCCAGACAGCCAGACAGCCAGACAGCCAGACAGCCAGACAGCCAGACAGCCAGACAGCCAGACAGCCAGACAGCCAGACAGCCAGACAGCCAGACAGCCAGACAGCCAGACAGCCAGACAGCCAGACAGCCAGACAGCCAGACAGCCAGACAGCCAGACAGCCAGACAGCCAGACAGCCAGACAGCCAGACAGCCAGACAGCCAGACAGCCAGACAGCCAGACAGCCAGACAGCCAGACAGCCAGACAGCCAGACAGCCAGACAGCCAGACAGCCAGACAGCCAGACAGCCAGACAGCCAGACAGCCAGACAGCCAGACAGCCAGACAGCCAGACAGCCAGACAGCCAGACAGGCAGGCAGGCAGGCAGGCAGGCAGGCAGGCAGGCAGGCAGGCAGGCATACATACATACATACATACATACATACATACATACATACATACATACATACATACATACATACATACATACATACATACATACATACATACATACATACATACATACATACATACATACATACACACATATATACCTGCATACATACATACAAACATACATTAATACATACATACATACATTCATACATACATACATACATACATACATACATACATACATACATACATACATACATACATACATACATACATACATACATACATACATACATACATACATACATACATACATACATACATACATACATACATACATACATACATACATACATACATACATACATACATACATACATACATACATACATACATACATACATACATACATACATACATACATACATACATACATACATACATACATACATACATACATACATACATACATACATACATACATACATACATACATACATACATACATACATACATACATACATACATACATACATACATACATACATACATACATACATACATACATACATACATACATACATACATACATACATACATACATACATACATACATACATACATACATACATACATACATACATACATACATACATACATACATACATACATACATACATACATACATACATACATACATACATACATACATACATACATACATACATACATACATACATACATACATACATACATACATACATACATACATACATACATACATACATGCATACATACATACATACATACATACATACATACATACATACATACATACATACATACATACATACGTGCATACATATATACAAACATACATACATACATACATACGTGTACACACACATACAGGCATTCAGGCATGCAGGCAGACAGGCATACAGATACAGGCATGTGGGCATGCAGACATACAGGCATACATGCATACAGTCATATAGGCATACAGGCACGCATGCACGCAGGCATGCAGGCACGCAGGTACACAGGCATGTAGGTACACAGGCACGCAGGCACGCAGGCACGCGGGCACGCGGGCACGCGGACACGCGGACACGCGGACACGCGGACACGCGGACACGCGGACACGCGGACACGCAGGCACGCAGACACGCAGACACGCAGACACGCATACACGCAGACACGCTGACAGGCAGGCGCGCAGGTGCGCAGGCGCGCAGGCACGCAGGCAGACAGGCAGAAAGGCAGACAGGCAGACAGGCAGACAGGCAGACAGGCAGACAGGCAGACAGGCAGACAGGCAGACAGGCAGACAGGCAGACAGGCAGACATACGCGCATACATACATACTTACATACATACATACATACATACATTCATACAGACAGACATACCTACTTACATACATACATACATACATACATACATACATACATACATACATACATACATACATACATACATACATACATACAAACATACAAACATACAAACATACAAACATACAAACATACAAACATACAAACATACAAACATACATACAGACATACAGACATACAGACAGACAGACAGACAGACAGACAGACAGACAGACAGACAGACAGACAGACAGACAGACAGACAGACAGACAGACAGACAGACAGACAGACAGACAGACAGACAGACAGACAGACAGACAGACAGACAGACAGACAGACAGACACAGACAGACAGACAGACAGACAGACAGACAGACAGACAGACAGACAGACAGACAGACAGACAGACAGACAGACAGACAGACAGACAGACAGACAGACAGACAGACTATCTGGTATATTGTAATGTCAACCGCGCATGAAGTTACAAACTTCATTTCCTAAGAAGAAATGGAATTGAGAAGGTTTTTTTTTTCTTCGCACGATTATCGCGTTCAAATGCTTCTTCTTAACGAGTGCGACATTATGGGATAATTGTTTACCCAAATTGAAGAATATGTTTTGTTTTGTGATACAACTCGGTAGGCCTGATAAGAATCACGGTCATGTAACATTTCGTCCCAGTTCATCTCACTGGTTAAATTACACCAGAATCAATCGTTGTCATGCAGATGCGCACAAATATACACCCAGTCACGGTCACTGACCGCCGGCCGCCGATACCGGCCGCTCAGACCCAGACCCCACGCGTCCCATCCCAAAACACGTGACGTCATTAACGAGGTTTCGGCCAGGCTGGTCTGACGCCGCCCATCAGTGACGAGGGGAAAAACCCGTGGATTTCGCTCAGATGGGACAGTTGTGGAACATACAGCGAGTTCTGAGTACCAATAACTGAGTACCAAGTACTGAGTAACGAGTGCCAAGTACCAAGTACCGGGTACAAAGTACAGAAACACGACCAGTGGTACACCAGTCACACAATACACTACACAATGCACACTACACAATATACACTACACAATATACACTACGCAATATACACTACACAAATACTCTACACACAATACACTACACACAATACACTACACAATATACACTACACAATATACGCTACAAAATATACACTACACAATATACACTACACAATATACACTAAACAATATACACTACACAATATAGACTACACAATATACATTACGCAATAAACAACTACACACTTTACCCTACACAATATGCACTACAAATTGTATCACGCCGGCGACGCTTCTTCACACTTATAAACATATATACATACATACATACATACATACATACATACATACATACATACATACATACATACATACATACATACATACATACATACATACATACATACATACATACATACATACATACATACATACATACATACATACATACATACATACATACATACATACATACATACATACATACATGCATACATACATACATACATACATACATACATACATACATACATACATACATACATACATACATACATACATATACATACATACATACATACATACA
>JAXIVJ010014647.1:20000-22500 GCA_036785665.1 Chirona hameri
CAGCCAGACAGCCAGACAGCCAGACAGCCAGACAGCCAGACAGCCAGACAGCCAGACAGCCAGACAGCCAGACAGCCAGACAGCCAGACAGCCAGACAGCCAGACAGCCAGACAGCCAGACAGCCAGACAGCCAGACAGCCAGACAGCCAGACAGCCAGACAGCCAGACAGCCAGACAGCCAGACAGCCAGACAGCCAGACAGCCAGACAGCCAGACAGCCAGACAGCCAGACAGCCAGACAGCCAGACAGCCAGACAGCCAGACAGCCAGACAGCCAGACAGCCAGACAGCCAGACAGCCAGACAGCCAGACAGCCAGACAGCCTGACAGCCAGACAGCCAGACAGCCAGACAGCCAGACAGCCAGACAGCCAGACAGCCAGACAGCCAGACAGCCAGACAGGCAGGCAGGCAGGCAGGCAGGCAGGCAGGCAGGCAGGCAGGCAGGCAGGCAGGCATACATACATACATACATACATACATACATACATACATACATACATACATACATACATACATACATACATACATACATACATACATACATACATACATACATACATACATACACACATATATACCTGCATACATACATACAAACATACATTAATACATACATACATACATTCATACATACATACATACATACATACATACATACATACATACATACATACATACATACATACATACATACATACATACATACATACATACATACATACATACATACATACATACATACATACATACATACATACATACATACATACATACATACATACATACATACATACATACATACATACATACATACATACATACATACATACATACATACATACATACATACATACATACATACATACATACATACATACATACATACATACATACATACATACATACATACATACATACATACATACATACATACATACATACATACATACATACATACATACATACATACATACATACATACATACATACATACATACATACATACATACATACATACATACATACATACATACATACATACATACATACATACATACATACATACATACATACATACATACATACATACATACATACATACATACATACATACATGCATACATACATACATACATACATACATACATACATACATACATACATACATACATACATACATACATACGTGCATACATATATACAAACATACATACATACATACATACGTGTACACACACATACAGGCATTCAGGCATGCAGGCAGACAGGCATACAGATACAGGCATGTGGGCATGCAGACATACAGGCATACATGCATACAGTCATATAGGCATACAGGCACGCATGCACGCAGGCATGCAGGCACGCAGGTACACAGGCATGTAGGTACACAGGCACGCAGGCACGCAGGCACGCGGGCACGCGGGCACGCGGACACGCGGACTCGCGGACACGCGGACACGCGGACACGCGGACACGCGGACACGCAGGCACGCAGACACGCAGACACGCAGACACGCATACACGCAGACACGCTGACAGGCAGGCGCGCAGGTGCGCAGGCGCGCAGGCACGCAGGCAGACAGGCAGAAAGGCAGACAGGCAGACAGGCAGACAGGCAGACAGGCAGACAGGCAGACAGGCAGACAGGCAGACAGGCAGACAGGCAGACAGGCAGACATACGCGCATACATACATACTTACATACATACATACATACATACATTCATACAGACAGACATACCTACTTACATACATACATACATACATACATACATACATACATACATACATACATACATACATACATACAAACATACAAACATACAAACATACAAACATACAAACATACAAACATACAAACATACAAACATACAAACATACAAACATACAAACATACATACAGACATACAGACATACAGACAGACAGACAGACAGACAGACAGACAGACAGACAGACAGACAGACAGACAGACAGACAGACAGACAGACAGACAGACAGACAGACAGACAGACAGACAGACAGACAGACAGACAGACAGACAGACAGACAGACAGACAGACAGACAGACAGACAGACAGACAGACAGACAGACAGACAGACAGACAGACAGACAGACACAGACAGACAGACAGACAGACAGACAGACAGACAGACAGACAGACAGACAGACAGACAGACAGACAGACAGACAGACAGACAGACTATCTGGTATATTGTAATGTCAACCGCGCATGAAGTTACAAACTTCATTTCCTAAGAAGAAATGGAATTGAGAAGGTTTTTTTTTTCTTCGCACGATTATCGCGTTCAAATGCTTCTTCTTAACGAGTGCGACATTATGGGATAATTGTTTACCCAAATTGAAGAATATGTTTTGTTTTGTGATACAACTCGGTAGGCCTGATAAGAATCACGGTCATGTAACATTTCGTCCCAGTTCATCTCACTGGTTAAATTACACCAGAATCAATCGTTGTCATGCAGATGCGCACA
>JAXIVJ010014647.1:25000-27500 GCA_036785665.1 Chirona hameri
TACATACATACATACATACATACATACATACATACATACATACATACATACATACATACATACATACATACATACATACATACATACATACATACATACATACATACATACATACATACATACATACATACATACATACATACATACATACATACATACATACATACATACATACATACATACATACATACATACATACATACATACATACATACATACATACATACATACATACATACATACATACATACATACATACATACATACATACATACATACATACATACATACATACATACATACATACATACATACATACATACATACATACATACATACATACATACATACATACATACATACATACATACATACATACATACATACATACATACATACATACATACATACATACATACATACATACATACATACATACATACATACATACATACATACATACATACATACATACATACATACATACATACATACATACATACATACATACATACATACATACATACATACATACATACATACATACAGACATACAGACATACAGACATACAGACATACAGACATACAGACATACAGACATACAGACATACAGACATACAGACATACAGACATACAGACATACAGACATACAGACATACAGACATACAGACATACAGACATACAGACATACAGACATACAGACAGACAGACAGACAGACAGACAGACAGACATACAGACATACAGACATACAGACATACAGACATACAGACATACAGACATACAGACATACAGACATACAGACATACAGACATACAGACATACAGACATACAGACATACAGACATACAGACATACAGACATACAGACATACAGACATACAGACATACAGACATACAGACATACAGACATACAGACATACAGACATACAGACATACAGACATACAGACATACAGACATACAGACATACAGACATACAGACATACAGACATACAGACATACAGACATACAGACATACAGACATACAGACATACAGACATACAGACATACAGACATACAGACATACAGACATACAGACATACAGACATACAGACATACAGACATACAGACATACAGACATACAGACATACAGACATACAGACATACAGACATACAGACATACAGACATACAGACATACAGACATACAGACATACAGACATACAGACATACAGACATACAGACATACAGACATACAGACATACAGACATACAGACATACAGACATACAGACATACAGACATACAGACATACAGACATACAGACATACAGACATACAGACATACAGACATACAGACATACAGACATACAGACATACAGACAGACAGACAGACAGACAGACAGACAGACAGACAGACAGACAGACAGACAGACAGACAGACAGACAGACAGACAGACAGACAGACAGACAGACAGACAGACAGACAGACAGACAGACAGACAGACAGACAGACAGACAGACAGACAGACAGACAGACAGACAGACAGACAGACAGAGACAGACAGACAGACAGACAGACAGACAGACAGACAGACAGACAGACAGACAGACAGAGACAGACAGACAGACAGACAGACAGACAGACAGACAGACAGACAGACAGACAGACAGACAGACAGACAGACAGACAGACAGACAGACAGACAGACAGACATACAGACAGACAGACAGACAGACACAGACAGACAGACAGACAGACAGACAGACAGACAGACAGACAGACAGACAGACAGACAGACAGACAGACAGACAGACAGACAGACAGACAGACAGACAGACAGACAGACAGACAGACAGACAGACAGACAGACAGACAGACAGACAGACAGACAGACAGACAGACAGACAGACAGACAGACAGACAGACAGACAGACAGAC
This sequence comes from Chirona hameri, assembly GCA_036785665.1. Taxonomy (NCBI): domain Eukaryota; kingdom Metazoa; phylum Arthropoda; class Thecostraca; order Balanomorpha; family Balanidae; genus Chirona; species Chirona hameri. Next base: position 26,914 of record JAXIVJ010014647.1, read on the forward strand.
AGACAGACAGACAGACAGACAGACAGACAGACAGACAGACAGACAGACAGACAGACAGACAGACAGACAGACAGACAGACAGACAGACAGACAGACAGACAGACAGACAGACAGACAGACAGACAGACAGACAGACAGACAGACAGACAGACAGACAGACAGACAGACAGACAGACAGACAGACAGACAGACAGACAGACAGACAGACAGACAGACAGACAGACAGACAGACAGACAGACAGACAGACAGACAGACAGACAGACAGACAGACAGACAGACAGACAGACAGACAGACAGACAGACAGACAGACAGACAGACAGACAGACAGACAGACAGACAGACAGACAGACAGACAGACAGACAGACAGACAGACAGACAGACAGACAGACAGACAGACAGACAGACAGACAGACAGACAGACAGACAGACAGACAGACAGACAGACAGACAGACAGACAGACAGACAGACAGACAGACAGACAGACAGACAGACAGACAGACAGACAGACAGACAGACAGACAGACAGACAGACAGACAGACAGACAGACAGACAGACAGACAGACAGACAGACAGACAGACAGA
>JAXIVJ010014647.1:32500-33809 GCA_036785665.1 Chirona hameri
CAGCCAGCCAGCCAGCCAGCCAGCCAGCCAGCCAGCCAGCCAGCCAGCCAGCCAGCCAGCCAGCCAGCCAGCCAGCCAGCCAGCCAGCCAGCCAGCCAGCCAGCCAGCCAGCCAGCCAGCCAGCCAGCCAGCCAGCCAGCCAGCCAGCCAGCCAGCCAGCCAGCCAGCCAGCCAGCCAGCCAGCCAGCCAGCCAGCCAGCCAGCCAGCCAGCCAGCCAGCCAGCCAGCCAGCCAGCCAGCCAGCCAGCCAGCCAGCCAGCCAGCCAGCCAGCCAGCCAGCCAGCCAGCCAGCCAGCCAGCCAGCCAGCCAGCCAGCCAGCCAGCCAGCCAGCCAGCCAGCCAGCCAGCCAGCCAGCCAGCCAGCCAGCCAGCCAGCCAGCCAGCCAGCCAGCCAGCCAGCCAGCCAGCCAGCCAGCCAGCCAGCCAGCCAGCCAGCCAGCCAGCCAGCCAGCCAGCCAGCCAGCCAGCCAGCCAGCCAGCCAGCCAGCCAGCCAGCCAGCCAGCCAGCCAGCCAGCCAGCCAGCCAGCCAGCCAGCCAGCCAGCCAGCCAGCCAGCCAGCCAGACAGCCAGACAGCCAGACAGCCAGACAGCCAGCCAGACAGCCAGACAGCCAGACAGCCAGACAGCCAGACAGCCAGACAGCCAGACAGCCAGACAGACAGCCAGACAGCCAGACAGCCAGACAGCCAGACAGCCAGACAGCCAGACAGCCAGACAGCCAGACAGCCAGACAGCCAGACAGCCAGACAGCCAGACAGCCAGACAGCCAGACAGCCAGACAGCCAGACAGCCAGACAGCCAGACAGCCAGACAGCCAGACAGCCAGACAGCCAGACAGCCAGACAGCCAGACAGCCAGACAGCCAGACAGCCAGACAGCCAGACAGCCAGACAGCCAGACAGCCAGACAGCCAGACAGCCAGACAGCCAGACAGCCAGACAGCCAGACAGCCAGACAGCCAGACAGCCAGACAGCCAGACAGCCAGACAGCCAGACAGCCAGACAGCCAGACAGCCAGACAGCCAGACAGCCAGACAGCCAGACAGCCAGACAGCCAGACAGCCAGACAGCCAGACAGCCAGACAGCCAGACAGCCAGACAGCCAGACAGCCAGACAGCCAGACAGCAGACAGCCAGACAGCCAGACAGCCAGACAGCCAGACAGCCAGACAGCCAGACAGCCAGACAGCCAGACAGCCAGACAGCCAGACAGCCAGACAGCCAGACAGCCAGACAGCCAGACAGCCAGACAGCCAGACAGCCAGACAGCCAGACAGCCAGACAGCCAGACAGCCAGACAGCCAGACA
>JAXIVJ010014648.1:7500-12500 GCA_036785665.1 Chirona hameri
CGTCCGTCTCTGATGCATTCTTCCTGCCGCATCACAGCATACGGCAGAACGGGAAGCTGCGTATCGTCTTCGACGGATCCGCCAAGGATGGGGCCGGTCACAGCTTCAACGACTACTTGAACCCAGGAGAAAACCTGCTCCGCCAACTCCCTGCCGTGGTACTCTGCTTCCGCACCGGAAACGTCGCCTGTCAAGCAGACATCAAAGCCGCCTTCCATCAGGTCGCGGTGCCCGAATCCGATCGAAGGTATCTGCAGTTCCTGTGGCAAGATCAAGTGCTGAGGTTCGCCCGAGTTCCGTTCGGGCTCAGCTGTTCGCCATATATGCTGCTGGAAACCGTCAGCATGCACGTGGCTGAGTACGCGAGCACCGAACCCGAGCTCTGCAGCAAGATCATGTCGGGATCCTACATGGACGACATATGCATCACCTTCAAGGATAAGGAAGAGGCCCAGACAGGAATCGAGAGAGTCGGACAAATCTTCTCAGAGGCAAGGATGGAGCTACACAAGGTGCGGATCTCTGGGGAGACCTCGCCTCCTTCCAAGCTACTCGGTATGCTGTGGAACACCGAGACCGACTGTCTGGCCGTCACGATTCCAGACATCCCGTGTCCAACTACCAAGGGTGAACTCCTGTCAGCCGTGGCCAAACCCTTCGACCCGTTGGGGGTTCTAACGCCATGGTTGATTGGCGCCAAGATCATCTTCCAAAGCACATGGAAGAGCCTACCCTCTCTGGGATGGGACGACCCTCTCCCAGCAGACGTCCAAAGACAAGTTCAGAAGTGGTGGTCTGGCGCTTCAAAGGAGGACGTGCTGTTCCCGCGCGTCTTCGCGCATCTCGCTGCAGCAGAAGACGCCACCTTCCATGTCTTCTGCGACGCCTCAAAGTCAGCCTACTGCACCGCCGTGTATGCAGAACACGGTGGGGAGTCTCGGCTCGTCATGGCTAAAGGAAGGCTGGCGCCTCTGAACCCCAACCTCACCATTCCCCGTCTCGAGCTAATGGCTGCTCTGATCGGGGCCAGGCTGATGAACTTCATCCAGCAGACACTGAAGCTCAGAAGTCCAGTGGTCGTGTTCTGGTCTGACTCAACGGACGTCCTGCATTGGCTGTGGAACGTCAAACCCAGGAAAGTCTTCGTTGAGAACCGAGTACGCTCGATCCTCTCACTGACGAGACCGGAACAGTGGAGACACGTCCGCGGGATCGAAAACCCTGCCGACCTGGGCACCAGGGGCACGTCACTGTCTGAGCTGGGTAGTGCAAGATGTGGTGGACCGGCCCATCGTTCATCCTCGGGGATTTCGACCCCGACGGATCTGCCGGATCACTGGAGCCACTCTCAGCTAGCGCTACCAAGGAGACCAAAGTGACAAAGGAAGAAACCACGCAAAGGGTCTCACTCGTGGTGACTGAGACCACCTCAGCTCAAACACCGGAGCGCATCTTCGACATCAGGACATGCTCCACGCTGAAGCAGGTGGTGAACCGGACTGCATGGACCATGCGGTTCGTTCACAATGCCAGAAGTGACCGAGCCAACCGGACAACGGGACAACTCACACCAGAAGAACGCCGTGATGCTCTCCACTTCTGGATCCGTGAGGCGCAACGGAACGCCTTTCGCGCTGACCTGGAGGCTCTGGAAGGCGGAAGACACCTGCCCACCACGTCTCAGCTGACCAAACTGAGACCTCAACTAGACGAGAACGGGATCGCCTGCTCTGTCCCGCGCACCAACGAGCCCATGCTTCCCATCATTCCAGAGCTAGCTCACATCACGATGCTGATAATCGACGAAGCACACCAGAGATGTTTCCATCAAGGCGTCAGAGCAACCCTGGCTCTGCTATCAGGCGAATACCTTGTGAGGCGGAGAAGTGCGAAGCGAGTGGTGGACACATGCAGACGGTGTCGGAGGTACAGAGGCCTCAACTACCAACCGGCCGATGGCTCGCTGCCTTCCTTCCGGACGGAGCCGAGCCGGCCCTTTGCCAAAGTCGGCATGGACTTCTTCGGACCACTGTATGTGAGCGACAACAAGAAAGTCTGGGTCCTGTTGATCACGTGCGCCACATCGAGAGCAGTCCACCTCGAGCTGGTGACGTCCCAAGGAGTGGAGGACGTGAAGCTGGCCTTGCGGCGTTTCTTCGCCCTGCGAGGAACTCCGGCTCTGATCTTCAGCGACAACGCCAGGACATTCCACGCCCTGCTGTCTCACATTCCTCCCACTGTTATGTGGCGCTTCATCCCCGAAGCATCCCCATGGTGGGGAGGCTTCTGGGAGCGACTGGTCGGCATCACCAAGAAGTGCTTGAAAATCACTTTGCATCAGTGCAGGCTCTCTTACGAGGAGCTCACTGTGACCCTGTACGAGCTGGCCTACCATCTGAACCTGCGTCCCCTCACAACCGTCGACGCAGAGCTCCTCACCCCGGCCCACCTCCTCTTCGGCGTCACGAGCATCAGTGGTATTCTGGCACCACTGAAAGAACACATGGATCATCTCGACCGTGCCTGGAAACACAGAAAACGTGTCTGTGATCATCTCATCGCGAGGTGGACCAAGGAGTACGTGGCGACACTGCGCTCATGGACAGTCTCACCTCGTGGCCGTCCGGTCAGGCTGCCCGAGGTCGGAGACCTGGTGCTAGTCCACGCTGAAGGCCCCCGCGGTCGATGGCCTCTGGCTCGGGTAGATGCACTCATCACCGGAGCAGATGGTCGCAGCAGAGCTGCGGTGCTCACCATGAGGGGTAAACAAACTCGGCGTCCAGTCAGTAAGCTGTATCACCTAGAGGCAAACGGTTCGCCGTAAAGTCAGCCATGCTGCGGCTGAAGCCTTACCTGGGAAGTAATCCAGTCACTCCATGACTGGTGCTTTCTGTCAGTCATGCCGTGACTGAAACATTACCTGAGAAGTAATCCAGTCATTTCCTGACTGAGGCTTTCTTTCTGTCAGTTATGCTGTGACTGAAACATTACCTGAGAAGTAATCCAGTCATTTCCTGACTGAAGCTTTCTTTCTGTCAGTTATGCTATGACTGAATTCTTACCTGAGAAGCTACCCAATAATTTCTGTTTAATGCTTTCCCTTATGGCAGTCATACTGTGTCTGACGTACTTTCCATAAGAGTATAAGTTTGAGTATTCCGAACTCAACCACATTCATCAATCACAAACTTAAACGTGGTCAATCATCAACCTGTGTTCTCCCACCCCATATATATCGCATCGTGTAAACCATGTAGCAAGTGTTTATCGTGCCCAACTCACCAGAACCGACATTGTGCCAGAGATGGCGCATGCACTGATGTCCCGCGAGGAGATGGAGGAGGCGCGTGCCTGGCTGCACCTGGCGAGCGGCGAGGGCAACCGCGAGGTGCCGCCTCTGCCCGCTGCCGGTACGCGTCGGCCTTCCTACCGTCGCCGTCCGGCGGTACACCTCGTACTCGGAGACTCGGTGGGCCGAGACGCACGCCTGGCCTCCCGCTACAGGGGCGACCTTCTCGTCAATCGCTGCCGCGGCGGAGCGACCTGGACGTCCGTCCTGAACCGGGTGCAAGACGACCTCGTCCCATGGCTTCACGCGACCCAGACGTTCGACCTGCAGCCAGGGAACATCGTCGTCTGGGTCACCGGCAACGATGTGCACAGCCGGTCCACCGGGCTCGGCCACATCGACGAAGGGCTCAACATGCGTGTCAAGTTGTGCGTGCGCGAGACTCTTCTGCGCCTCTCCGAGAGGAAGCCGGCAGGCATCGTGGTGCTGGGCCCGCTCCCGCGCCCCGGCGGCCAGGTGAGCGGTCTGGCCTGGGAGGAGACCGCGTCTTATCACCAGGAGAGGGCGACCAAGGAGGCCATCGAATCGGCACAAGACCTCATCTCCTGCCCGGCGACGCTGGTACTCCTGGGACGCGCGTTGACGGTGAGGCTCGGCCCCCGACTCTCGGTGACGGAGAAGTGTCGAGAGCAGTGGTACCACGATGACGGCGTGCACCTGAACGCGAAGGGGTACGCCAAGATGGCCGACCTGCTGCCCGTCTGGCTCCGTCTGGCCTAAGCGAGGTTTAAGTGAGTGACAGACGATCTGATGGATCTCATAGAGCGCGTTCCTGTGTTACCTTTTGTTGTCGGCATTTCATCGCGGTGTTTTAATCTCTGTTTTATTTTCGAAAATAATTTGCGCTTATTTTCGAGTGGGGAGGATGTTAAGATCCGTTAACGTAACGTCGTATTTTCGTATTACCGTAGATGTACGTAGTTATTTATGATACGCGGCCGCCCGTCCTCGCTCGCGCGGAGGCCGCTCGGCGCCGGCGGCGGTCACGTGACCGCGAGGTGACCACGAGCCGGGCCGGCGGGGCGCGCGTGAGTGAGCATTCCGAGCTGACTGCGTACGCAACCCCGCCGACCAGAAGCAGGCAGAGCAGACATTTTGAGTCTCTCTGTGGTCACCACCAACGCGCCGACCAGAGGTGAGAACGGCATTGAGAGCCATTCGCTGGCCAGAGCACCGGCCAACCTAGTACCGTTTTTCGTGTGTTATTGATTTGCGGATCTCGTATTATCATTTATCTTTGTCGTTGTTTTGGTTGTTTTTGTTCTGAAATATATACCCGAACCTGACTTAATTTGTGTCATCCGGCCGAAACGTATCTGCAATCTTAAGAGTGGGTGTGTTTGTGTGTGTGTGTGTGTGTGTGTGTGTGGGTGTGTGGGGGTGTGTGTGGGTGGGTGTGGGTGGGTGTGGGTGGGTGTGGGTGGTTGTGGGTGGGTGTGGGTGGGTGTGGGTGGGTGTGGGTGGGTGTGGGTGGGTGTGGGTGGGTGTGGGTGGGTGTGGGTGGGTGTGGGTGGGTGTGGGTAGGTGTGGGTGGGTGTGGGTGGGTGTGGGTGGGTGTGGGTGGGTGTGTGTAGGTGTGGGTGGGTGTGGGTGGGTGTGGGTGTGTGTGGGTGGGTGTGGGTGTGTGTGGGTGTGTGTGGGTGTGTGTGGG
>JAXIVJ010014649.1:0-33797 GCA_036785665.1 Chirona hameri
CAAATTTTGAAGATGACCTACCGGGTCACCAGTAATATGTTTTTTTAAGTGCATTTACGAGACAACACGATGGTGTTAACATTACTACTATATGTCTAACCAATACAAAGTTATTTATGAAACACTTTTTGGAAAAAATGTCCTCGTGACCTTTGGTGACCTCTTGGGCCTAAACTGTTGACCTGAGCTTAAATTTGAGTGAAATTATGGCGATTTGAATTTTCATGAGCTTTCGATTGGTTTTTCCGTTTGTTATTAGCTCTCATAGTTCCCGAGATATTTGGGGGTTTCTAGTGCAAAGTCCTTCACTTGGAAAATGTGACCTTGATGACCTCTGGTGACCTCAATATTGACCTGAGCCAAATAATATCCGTAGTAACTTCGAAGGGTCTTGTAGGGAGCTTTCGAACACTTATTTCTGCGTCATGCTAGCCATTTTAGTTTTCGAGTTAGAGGGGGGGTCCCAATGGGAGTTTACACGCTGATCATGCCGGCTAGCAAAAGTCATGTACCGTTGACGTCATGACCACCGACTAATCAGAGGCCTTGATACCCTGTTTTTGGCCGGAATGGCCTACCTTGTTATATAGCCTTGGGCCGGACTGTCCGCGGCCTCAGCCGGGCGAGCCGGGCGAGAGATCTGCGACATTTGACGGATGATCACCAGTGGCGGGCGTAAGAGAGGGGGGGGAGGGCAGCTGCCCCCTCCAACTCAGCCGAGGGGCGCTTTGTGTTTGGAAGGGGCTGCTGGCCTGAGAGGAGGCCCTCTAGTCGCCTGAGAAGGGGCGCTATGGGCGTTTGAGAGGGGGCGTTCCGGGCGCCTGAGAGGGGCGCTCTGATCGCCTGAGAGGGGGCGCTCTGGCCGCCTGGGAGGAGACCGCTCTGGCCACCTGAGAGGGGGCGCTCTGGCCGCCTGAGAGGGGGCGCTCTGGCCGCCCAGCAGGGGACACTCTGGCCGCTTGAGTGGGGGCGCTCTGGCCGCTTGAGAGGGAGCGCTCTGGCCGCCTGAGAGGGAGCGCTCTGACCGCCTGAGAGGGGGGCGCTCTGGCCGCTTGAGTGGGGGCGCTCTGGCCGCCTGAGAGGGAGCGCTCTTGGCGCTTGAGAGGGAGCGCTCTGGCCGCCTGAGAGGGAGCCCTCTGGCCGCCTGAGAGGGGCGCTCTGGCCGCCTGAGAGAGGGCCCTTTGGCTGCCTGAGAGAAGGGGGGGGGGGGGGCTCTGACCGCCTGAGAGGGGGCGCTCTGGCCGCCTGAGAGGGGGCGCTCTGGCCGCCTGAGAGCGGGGTGCTCTGGCCGCCTGAGGGGACTCTTTGGCCGCCTGAGGGGCGCTCTGGCCGCCTGTGTTTCAAGGCCTCATCTTACATGGATTTAAAGGAAATAGTATTCGTTCGCGAAAACACATGCTAATTTGGTTGAAGCAATATGCCGAACGTTTACATTTGATACACAAAAAGCGTATACTTCAACAGACCATAATTTAGCAGACTTGTAAATCGTGAGGTAGAGGCAAGGTCGATTGAAACCCTGGCGGATCTTTAGATAAACTTACTATCTTAAGATCTTTAGATAAACTATCTTTAGATATTATGTAATTATCGGCAAGGCAAAAAAACATTTCCTTTCGTTAGACAAAACGGTTGTGTATATCTATGCGAAGTTAAAATTGGTTCCGATTTTATCCAGTTTATGAAACAATTGTTTATGTTTCACTTCAAAGGTTTATGTGACGTTTGACGCATCCCTATTTCAAAGCCAGGATGAACCATATAACATTTTACAAGCGCTTTTTGCAAAATAAAAGATTTGGACCCGTTGGAACGGTTTCGTGAGAACGTTTTTATTCAGCGTTCGTACGTGTTGTTGGAACGTTTTTTCTCCGTATATTGTTTGGATCCGTTGGAACAATCAATCTATATCATCTCACTCTCAGTGAAATCACAATCTCAGTGGAAACCACAACTGTCACCTGGAAACACCTGTGCATATGCTCCTGAACAACAAACACTCGAAAACTGCAGAAATTACAAGCATCGATACTGCGGACGCCAGTTTGCGCCTGACATGACCTTGAGAAACAGATCATAGGTCACGGGTCATGTGGGTTAGAAATTAAAAATTTATGAGTATGTGGGATTTTGTTTCTTCAAAAGTAGGGTACTGAAAGTTGCATCGTAATCGGTTGGAAACTACGCGAGTTATTCCAGGAAAACCGATGGGTGAGGGGGGTGGCATCCACCCCCCTACCCGGGCGAGGGTTTAAATGAGGTCAGGTGGTAAAATGACTATCACTATCGAGTTATACGTGTAAAATAACCCATACAACATGTGTCGCATGACTTTCGTAGATCTTTTGCGCATAGTGACCTTTTATAACCTGACATTGACCTTGACCTTTGCCAACAATCTCCTATAGCTTATGCGGGATGTGTATTATACCTTTGAGAGCACTTTGGGTGATCATGGTCGCAATGAAAGGCTTTGGATGGAAAGTATGGCTCATAGACTTAAATACCTCGATTTTGACCTTTGACCTGACCGTGACCTGACATGTGACCTCAATTTGAAAATGTAGGGCATGCTTCACATGCGTCTCATTGAGAACTTTCGAATGCCGCCTTGCGCGTCTCGCTGCGATCATTGGTTCGGAAGAGAACCAGGGGGCGTTATCCCCCCCCCCCCCCCCCAGTCAGTGGCGCTCGGCTGAGACTCCAGTCAAGGGCGGGTTAATGAGGTTCAATCGGCTGCCCGGTGCATGATTTGGTGCCTCATAGGAACGGAGGCCACATAACACATATACACTATGCAGTGGGCAGGCGTTGCTAGGAACTGAAAGCGACGCCAGCATTCGTTATATGACTGTATAATGCCTGACTCGGTGGACCGTAAAGACGGTTCGAGCGAGGCCATCTGATTATATCCCCTCACGTCGACCGAGTATTCAAATGAGAACTGAGAGGACGGGAACATTCCTACAATGGTTGTAAGCTCAGCTGTGCTCGTTTGTTTAGTTCGCTATGCATTCTCACCATCTGTTCAATGTTGCATACATGGATGTGCATCGTGCGTAGCATTTCTATTGCATATCCAATTAGTATGCCACACAGGCATGGATAGCACTTCTGACGCATCACTGTATGCTGCATTGTCACGAAATGTGCTGATTTTCTTACATTGCAGGTCATGCCCAAGGTACACGTGTTAAAGTACCTGCACTTGGATTTCTCCCTACTAATTTTGAGATCGTGGTGTGAGTCCATTACCGCTAGATTTGTTTAGCAGATGCAATGAACGTTAACCCGCGCGGCGCTGGGGTCTCCATCCGAACGCCCGGTGTTGGGGGGGTAAATTTTACCCCCCCTCGTATCTTCCGAACCAATAACCGCAGCGAGACGCGCAAGACGGCGATCGAAAGCTCTCAGTGAGAAGAATCTAACCCGTAGCCGAAATTCTTAAAATAAGGTCACATGTCAGGTCACGGTCAAGTGTCAAAATTTAAAGTATTTGGGGTTTTTTGGGCTATACTTTCCATCCAAAGCCTTATATTGCAACTATTATCTCACAAAGTGCTCCCAACTGTATAGTGCATCTCCTGCATAAGTAAAAGTGAAATTGTAAGCAAAGGTCAAAGTCCAGATCAGGTCACAAAAGGTCACAGGTCTACGAAACCCATGCGACACATGTTGTATGGTTTTTTTTTACACGTATAATTCGATAGAAGCAGCCATTTTCACAGCCTGACCCCATATAATGGTCCTCAAGTCAAGGTCAGGTCATATAAGGACAATATTTTAAATGAATTAATCTAAATAAACATTGCATCTTTCTAGACTAGTTTTTGTCTTAGAAATACAGTGGTAGCATGTATTTGTCTGTATCTGGTCAGTAAAAGGCAAAAACGAAAATTCAAAAAATGACGTCATGAGTTACTTATCCTTCGAGAGCTGTAAGTCAGTCAAAAATAAAGATATTGCTTTGAAATTTGTTTCAGCATCGTTCATACTCGGTTCTCTATAATTTCTTCCGTTTTTTTTTTTAAATTAAACTTTGTGGAAATTCTTCCAAAAAATCTTCTTTTTTTGCATTTTTGGGGGTCAAAAACCCAAAATGTTGAAAATCCGAGATAGCCATTTTAAAGACAATGTTATTCTCTGTCTTTTGACGCCTTTTATTTGCGAGTTGCAATAACATGCTATGCTCTATGATTTTTCAAACATTTAACGTTTTCTCACCAAAATGACATGACATGACGTTACTAAAACGTCATTATCTCCCCAAATTTTCACGAATTTCAACAAAATTTTGGCAGAAGACGTAGAATTGAGTGCACCATAAGGTCCATAAGTTTCACTGTGATATCTTTCATAGTTTTCAAGTTATTGGGAAAATCCGGGAGGGGGGATAAAATTTACCCCCCAGCGCCGCGCGGGTTAAGTTTCGCTTGCGGAGGTTCTGTTGTGTAGCTTGATTGCTGTCCTCAAGTCAAGGTCAGGTCTTAAGAGCTTGCAGTGATTAACGCTCTTCGTAGCTCTACGACAGAATAGGGATGTTTGGAGCAAGCGGAATGTATGGCTACAGTTATTATTGGACATGTGTTGAAATGAAAATGCCACGGCACATTCACTCTCCCTTCTTTACTCAGCCCTAATGCTCATTCAGCGATTTGCCAGAGACTACAAATGCATACAGAACAGCTGGAAATTATGGCAACAAAGGCTGGAATCATGTATTCATAAACGTTGATGTGAAAATATTAGCAATAATTTCATCTGAATGTGTCCGGCTGGTGATTTAGGTAAGCATGTTTACCGTCGCTAGAGGCAAGGTCGAATTTATGATGCTGAGCAGGAATGTAGCCAAGGCTTCACGTAATCAAACGAGGAATAAAACATCGGCTGACTCGTCAGGCGTTAAGCCTGATCGCTGCATTGCGTGCCATCTTGTAATCGCTCGGGGATTGTTTTTGTCCAGAAGGATCAAATATGCCCGTCTGAGCTCTGCTTCCAGCGTCTTTTTCTGTTGTTGATTCTCCTTCCTATGCCTGCCTTGGATTCGAGTCAACTGTGAACAGTTCCAGAAATGCCCATTAACATATAAGGTTCGTTTTTATAGGACGTATGCATGCATATAGATTCTGTAAAAGTTCCTGTTAAAATTAAAAAGAAGAAGATGGACTGGGTCTTCACACCAGCAGTGTTCCTTGTGGACTGGTAGGTCGATCTGGTCACGTCTCACGCGTGGTGGGTCGATCTGGTCACGTCTCACGCGTGGTAGGTCGATCTGGTCACGTCTCACGCGTGGTGGGTCGATCTGGTCACGTCTCACGCGTGGTAGGTCGATCTGGTCACGCCTCACGCGTGGTGTGGGTCGATCTGTCCACGTCTCACGCGTGGTAGGTCGATCTGGTCACGTCCTCACGCGTGGTGGGTCGATCTGGTCACGTCTCACGCGTGGTAGGTCGATCTGGTCACGTCTCACGCGTGGTGGGTCGATCTGGTCACGTCTCACGCGTGGTGGGTCGATCTGGTCACGTCTCACGCGTGGTGGGTCGATCTGGTCACGTCTCACGAGTGGTGGGTCGATCTGGTCACGTCTCACGCGTGGTGAGTCGATCTGGTCACGTCTCACGCGTGGTGGGTCGATCTGGTCACGTCTCACGAGTGGTGGGTCGATCTGGTCACGTCTCACGCGTGGTGGGTCGATCTGGTCACGTCTCACGTGTGGTAGGTCGATCTGGTCACGTCTCACGCGTGGTGGGTCGATCTGGTCACATCTCACGCGTGGTGGGTCGATCTGGTCACGTCTCACGAGTGGTGGGTCGATCTGGTCACGTCTCACGCATGGTGGGTCGATCTGGTCACGTCTCACGCGTGGTGGGTCGATCTGATCACGTCTCACGCGTGGTGGGTCGATCTGGTCACGTCTCACGAGTGGTGGGTCGATCTGGTCACGTCTCACGCGTGGTAGGTCGATCTGGTCACGTCTCACGAGTCAGTAACAAAATCGACAAACATATGCACTGGATTTTGGCAAGAGGCCAAAATCCAGTCGAAATGAAAAACTCATACTGACTGGAGGCACTGGTGGAGGGGGGGGGGGGGGCAAAACGGACATGACCCCCCCCCCCCCCTCCCAAACCGCCTGAAATCGGCGCAAAATTGACGCATTTCCTGTTATAGAAGAACATCTAAGCAACTTTTACTAAGGAAAGTTTGTTTTAAATCAGCTATCAATGCATAAACAAGCGAAATCCGATGAGTTTTCAGAAATGTGCGACCTTCTTGGACCCCCCCCCCCCCAAAAAAAAAACGACCCGTGCCCCCTCCCAAACCACCGTTCTGGATCCGCCAATGACTGTAGGTCAGGTGGTGATGAAAGCTGTTAAACCATCCAACACTGGATACTGCTGCTTTGTTCTGCGACACCAGGCAGGCACCAGGCACCAATGCCCGGCAGAGATGTTATCTCGCAGGTACATGATTGTAACACATGTCAGGCGGCCGACCATCGCTGAGTGCTGACATTGACCAACGCCCAGCTTATAGGTGCACCCAGCAGGTATCCGAATTCCGAATAATGCTGTAAAACATCTGTAGGTTAGGGGAGGGTAAAGAGTATGCAGCGGGTAAGAGTACCTACGCACTAGCTGTTTCACCTGCTTAGCAGCGTCGAAGCGACGCCATTTTGTGCCATAAGTAAGCCACCATTACTTTTATAAGGCATCCGAAATTTGGGCGCGCTACGGCTTAATTTTTCGTTCTGAGACACGTTAATTTATTTTAGGTGATGCTGATGAAAAGTTAGAAGTAACATACACATTTTGTCATTTCTTAGCAAGCGCCGTTTTATTTATGATCGTTGGTTATTTGAAAAGAGTAGACCATTTTACGTACTGTGTGGTATTCGAATTCTCTCGCTTGGTTTAGTGCTCCATTTATTGGCATGTTTTGTGCGCGAAGTACCTGGCGGCCAAGAGACAAGAGTACGCACCACTCTGGAGGGCAATAGTACGCACAGAAACATATGCGTTTGCTATGTATTATTACTCAATGACCATTTGACACTTCAAATATAAAGCAGACTTTCAGTATCCGAACTGGTAACGTAACAAAGGGCACATACTTGATCGTTGATTGATTAATGATCATTTTTAGATCGAGTTATTAAACTGGAACCACGACATGTGTCGACATGGAACCACGACATGGAACCACACCTGGGTCCATGCCCGGGGCCATCAGCGTGTAAAAGTCAGAGTGTAGATACGAACTGTAGATTGTAGATTTACAATATTTACAGTTCGTTGTAAAGGTTCCTGTCACTGAAACACACGGCAGCTATTGAGCTGTTTTCCTCTTATATACGCAAAGTTCGATGAGCCGAGGAGTGCGTACTCTTACCCACCCTGTCTGGCAAGAAATGTCGGGCAGGGTGCTGCCTGTGTTGCAAAATCGTGACAGTTCAGAAACGTCAAAGTTTAACGAAGGTTCAAAACAATATGATATTTAGACATACCTGGCTATGATCATGATGCATGCATGGACAATTAGACATATTGCAAGCTGCTATTTTCTAATATGATATACAAAGAAATCACTGTCTTGAAAGATGTGATAATATATTATGGAATGTATGGTACAAAAAACAAAACTGCCATAAGCGAACATCATTGTATGTCTCCACCTAAATAAGTCAAATTACTGACCATGTTTATTGACCCTCATTAGTAAAAAATATTCGCCTATCTTTGCTTTATGTATGCATGCTCAAATAAACAAATAACATTCAGAAAAGCTTAAGTTCATGGTCAGAGTGTTTTTTTTAACGAAAATAACACGGAATTACTTGAAATTGCCATTGATTCCGATTCCATCATATTCTAAAAATGACTGACTCCACCTGAATCCGATTCCACCCAGATGCCAATGGAATCGAATTCGATTCCGACTCCCGTAAAAACGGAATCTATTTCGGAATCGGATTCGATTCCACTGGAATCAAACAAGTGTGGACCACCCTATCAGCCTTTCGGAGGACATTATATATACTTAAAGGGAATGTGTCACTGTTTTGGAATTTCAACAAACAAAAAACGGTAAGCAGCTATTGGTTGGATTGTTGGATAGTTACGATGCAATTCACATATGGAGCCCACTTAGTTGAATTTTCACTTATATTGTTTTGTGTTTATTTTTGGTTTCGATATCGACAAAACAATCGCCACTATATAGTGAAGGTAATCAGAGACAAGCATATGTTATGTAAAACGGCGCACCTAAGACAATACACAATCGATGCGAACAATGTTAACAAACCGTCGAAACATAATGGCAAAATGGCCTGTTGGCCTGTTGGTGGCCTGTTGGTGCTGTTCGGCTGCTGCTATCAGCGCTCAAGAGCTGTTTTGTCGAAATGCTACTAGCCAGCGCTAACGATATTTTAGCGAATTTGTATCGATATTCCGATATTATCAATGCTTCTTAGTCTGGGGTCTCTGGGGTCTACCCGATATTTTTTTCTTCTACGCAGCCAGTTCCTGGGGTCTTTGGAATATCTCAGCAAGTAGCAACTGTCAACTAGTGTGAATCTGGAAAAATGAAAGGCATGATTCGATTCAGAACATTCTGTTCTATACACCAGTGTCAAAAACCCCAAATAAGCGATGTCAGTAGACACACTCCCTTCAAATGTGCTGCAAAAACAATGCATATGTCGTATTTCAAATATGACATTAAATCCCTCTATTGCAGGTCGTGTGGAGCGTATCCGTGAACTAAGAAGCTGGCAACCCTCGGCATCTGACCAGGTGAGTACCGTGCTCATGAATACCTGGTGAAGTTCATGAATTCATTTGCTCTCTGACGCTGGACTGATTCACTGGTTAGATGGCTGAGATGTAAGTACTGGGATAATTGCAGACCAGAACTGGCATAAAGTGCATGCCAGCAGCCAGGTGCACGTGCATAGTCGCTGGCCATCCATTGATGTCTGAGGCTGCAAACTTCAGCATACCTAACTGCTACCTAAGCGCTCATTGGTCCAGAAAGACTCGTCGTGTCTGAGGCGCGTTTTGTGCCGTGAAATGATACCACTCGGTGTTTAAGGGAAAATAATAACAATCTTATCCAAGCAGCACATTTATCAAGCAAGTGAGCAAGCCCCTTTTGGTTGAGTCTGGGCCTTGAGTTAACCATATTCCCGGCGGCCAGAATTACGTTAACCTGCGGGGAGGGGGTTCTGCCCCCCCCCCCCCAGATATATCGAGAACTGGTCGGTCGATTTCGATGGAACAAACACCATTCGACTTGCCATATAATATTTCGATTGATAAATCCCGAAATGGATTTTTGTTCAAAAATGGGGCCAGGGGCGAAAAAATACGATTTTTTTTTTAAAGGTCATTGTGGTCATGTGGATTGACCGATTTGCATGGAACAAACGTTTTTCAGTTTTAAATGTACAGATCTTTAATCTATCAAAAGACAAGTTCCAAAATTAAATATCATAGGCGTATTCAGGGGATATAAAGTGTGGCGATTTTCTGATAAAAAATATGTGCTGTTCTTGTTTGTTTGAGGCGATATGAACGTCAGATGTGGCCATTATTTGCAGTAATTTATTAAATGTTATATATTGCGCGTAGGCGGATCCAGGTAAACAACGTGTGTGTGTGTGTGTGTGTGGGGGGGGGGGGGGTACCATCGGCCTCACGCCTTTTTATCAACTTGCTAAATTGAGGTTGGAGAAAACGCATGTTTCGATGGTTCTTTTCTACGTCGCATACCTACATCTTTTTGCACACGTATGTTCTTCTTATGAATATATTTTCCATCTGTATTTTACTCCTGAATATACGGAGGCAAAGTACCTACATATGCTATCAATTGGCAACACCTAACTCATTTGATCCGCACAAACTAGAGCCTGGAGCCGCCTCTGCCGACCTTTTAAGTGTGACAAATGCACTATGGGATTTATTATCATGTATACCAATGTTACATGCAAAAAAACTGCTGGTAACTGCACCAGTACCGCCTCCCATGTTCTGTTCCTGAGTGCGCCTCTGCCAAAAGTATGTGCAATCCCAGTATGTATGATGCATATTGCTGTGAAAATGTATCTGACGCATTTATTGTACCGCAAAATACGAAGAAAGTATGCGCCACACAATCGCATTCGTAACCATTCAAGCGTGACAGATGCCCCCCCCCCAACAACAACAACAACAAAAGCAAAAAAAAAACAATGGACTGGCACCGCTTCTGCTGGGCCGATTTTGTTCAAATGTTAACACAACACGTATTAGACTTTTCCTATAACACAATTATAGGAAAAGTCACAAAGCTTCAAGACGCTGGGCCCAATTGTTTGGGAGCGGCAAGCGAAAACCCACCGGGAGGGCAGTTTCTGCCCCCCCCCCTCCCCGAAGGGAATAGGGTTAAAGCCAAAGCTGTGTTTTTCTGACTGCTAGGTTTATTTATAGTTTCCACACCTGCCGCCATGTCCATTTTTACTGCTGAGCCTGTGACAGTGTCACACTCCTGTCTGTGACTGGAGCTCCTCTCTGAGCGGATCTTGGACGATGCTAACCGGATCTGATAGCGACACAGATCTCAGTGGATCTGTCATCCGATGTCCAGTGAACATGATGAGCAAATCGCGCCTAGCGGGACGTCGGCGGCTTCGTGGCAGCGAGTGAACACTAATTGGGACCCGCTGTCCGCCATCGCACGTCACCGGCTCGGGGAG
Source organism: Chirona hameri (assembly GCA_036785665.1). Taxonomy (NCBI): domain Eukaryota; kingdom Metazoa; phylum Arthropoda; class Thecostraca; order Balanomorpha; family Balanidae; genus Chirona; species Chirona hameri. Next base: position 10,742 of record JAXIVJ010014649.1, read on the forward strand.
ATGGGGGCGACATGGGACTTAGGGGGCGTTCGGCCCGACCTGGCGAGGGTGTAGTCGTCAGATGGAGAGATTAGGCTTCCAACGGTCTAAAAGTGAATTTTGTATCGGTTTGCGTTTGAAGATCGGCAGATTCTGCAGAATCTACCGAGTTAAGATGTTCGGGGCTATGTAAGTCGTTTTTTTCTTCTGGGGTTTTATCCCACATTCACAGACGAAAAAAGAAACGAACTGTTGAGAAGCCGTCTGGATCATCCTGAGAAGATCTCTGTCTGAGCTTCAAAGCCAAGGTCAATGTTGTCGCAGCTGTATAACCACGGCCCTCAGTGTAGGTCGGGTGTGACCGGATTTCAATGTCATGGGTTTACCGTTGAATGTTGCTGTTATGCGGTCATCTTTTCCTCGTCGCGGCGGTCTCTTTGGATTTTAAGTCTAGTTTGTGTTATGTAGTTTTACGAAATATGTACTACAACACGGTATTGTGCAAAACATCGGAATCTGTTCCGTGTTGGACCAGATTAGCCGATTGAATCTTGGTTCCATACCCGCTCTACTCTAATCCATTTGATTGTTATCGGCTGGGAGTCAAGTTTCGCTGAAACACTGAAATTAATGTATTGGAACTATTAAAGTAAATTTGGCGGTGTTAAGCTAGTGCTAATCAGATATCATTAATTTATAATTATTTATTTGACTTCTATATTTATTTATTTGTTTAATGATATGACAAACTGTGTGTTGAGGCCCATTTGTATTATGAATAAATACAAAGTAATTAAAAACCAATGTCACATACGAATACATATATTTTATGTCAAGTTATATGCTGAGTTTCCATGACATCTCGCTTAACCCGCGCCGTGCCGGTGCTCGGCGCCACTTTCGCCGTGCCGGGGGGGGGGGGGGGGGGGTGGGGGGCGTTTCGACGCCCCCTCCAACTCGGTTCCTATGAGACGCAGACAAAAACCGAAAACAGAGTTCGAAAGCTCTTCAAAAATCATTTTGAAACTATTTTAATCATGTTTTGGCTCAAGTCAATAATGAGGTCACCAGAGGTCATCAAAGGTAAGATTTGCAAGTTTTAGGACTTCGCTCCAGAAACCCCCAAATATCTCGGGAACTATGATAGCTAGGAACAAACGGGGAACAAAGGCAATCAACAGCTCTTGAAATATGCAATCGCCATTAGTGTCCTCAAATTTTAGCTCAGGTAAATCGTTTAGGCTCCAGACTCAGTAATGATAACTTCGTCTGCACTTAAAGGGAATAGGTCACCTTGAAAGTTGTCTTGAAATTTGGCTATATGGGGTATTTCGAGCTGAAAAAAACGAATATGGCATTTGTTTGGACGATAGATGGATATCAGTCGAAGAGTTTCAAGTTTCGTGACCCGATCGGGGCACGAAACAGCCGAATGGCGTCTTCTAAAAGGGACCCTTTTAGAAGAAGCTGTTTCGTGCACAGATCTACTGCCACGACACTAGTCCTGTGTCGAAATTACTTAGCGTAGCAAGGTAATTCTTTCACCACAACCCGTTTTTCGATCTGTTCTACAAATCTGCTATCTCAGTTCAAAACCCCATGTTAAAGGTGAACTATTCCCTTTAATCCTCGCCCGTGCAGCGTCCGATCAGTGCGTAACCGTGCAGGGGGGGGGGGGGGGGGGTGGTGGTACCCACCCACCCCCCCCCCCCCCCTAGCGTTTCGCTCCTAATTGGGCTAGAGCTTCGATTAAAAAAACTAGCGTGTTGCTCGTCACGAGAGGAAGCCATTGATACCCGATTTTAAGGTCCTAGGTCATTAGGTGACCTCTGAGGTCATGTCAATGACCCAAAATTCAATAAAATTGTAAATGCGTATACATTGAATTTAATCGAGCTAGAATCGCGAATGAGCATATGCTTATGCTAAATGGGTGCCAAATTTGAAATCAGCGTCACAAAATGTTTCCTAGAAACTGCCGAATTCCCAAAAGTCATGTCAGGTCATTTGAGGTCAGTGACCTCGGTTGACCTGTGGAGGCACATGACCCCAGTATAACATATAATTATGTAAATTGGATCCCATGTTTGAAATCAGCGCCACAAAATGTCCTAAAAACTGCCGGAAGCCAACAAAGTTATATCAGGTCATCGGAGGTCACAATATCAAGGGAAACCACAACTGTCACCTGGCAACACCTGTGCATATGCTCCTGAACAACAAACACTATGAAACTGCACAAGTTACAAAGATCAATACTACGGACGCCAGTTGCGCCTGACATGACCTTGAGAAACAGGTCAAAGGTCACGGGTTATGTGACCTACAACTAAAAAAAATCAGAATATATGTACAATTGTTCACAAGTAGGGTACTGCAAGTTTCATCGCAATCGGTTGATATTTACGCGAGTTATTGCCGAAAAACCGAGGGGGTGGCATCCCCCCCCCTCTCCCCCTGCACTGGCGAGGGTTAACCCGGCATTGGCTGGGGTCTCAGCCTAACGCCATTGGCTGGGGGAGGCGTTTTTCGCCCCCCCCCCCCCCCCTGGTTATCATCCGAACCAATATTCACAGCGAGACGCGCAAGGCGGCAATCGAAATATCTCAATGAGACGCATCCAAAGCAGTGTTCGTCACGGGCCCACCAACCACCAGGTCCATGAACACCAAGCCCAGGCCCGGACCAGGCCCGGTCAAATGTATAATATTCAGGCCCAGGCCCAGTCCGGCCCGTTCAGATTAAGCATATACATATTTTCACTAAATTTGCAATCACTATCCTAGCATATTTACTTGTATACTATAAATGTGAAGCAATGAACCAACTATGCTAACCAAAAACAAACAAAAAGCCACAGCCACAGCAACAGTGTGTGGCTGTGGAAGTGAACTGCTGGTTGAAATATTTGTCAGCTCTGACCTGAGCTTCAACATTCTCAGCCCAGGCCCGTCCATAGCCCGATGATTTCCTTAAAGTTGAGGCCCAGCCCAGGCCCAGCCCAGGCCCAGCCCAGGCCCAGGCCCAGCCCAGGCCCAGCCCAGGCCCAGCCCAGGCACAGCCCAGGCACAGCCCAGGCACAGCCCAGGCCCAGCCCAGGCACAGCCCATGCACAGCCCAGGCCCAGCCCAGGCCCAGCCCAGGCCCAGCCCAGGCCCAGCCCAGGCCCAGCCCAGGCCCAGCCCAGGCCCAGCCCAGGCCCAGCCCAGGCCCAGCCCAGGCCCAGCCCAGGCCCAGCCCAGGCCCAGCCCAGGCCCAGCCCAGGCCCAGCCCAGGCCCAGCCCAGGCCCAGCCCAGGCCCAGGCCCAGCCCAGGCCCAGCCCAGGCCCAGCCCAGGCCCAGCCCAGGCCCAGCCCAGGCCCAGCCCAGGCCCAGCCCAGGCCCAGCCCAGGCCCAGCCCAGGCCCAGCCCAGGCCCAGCCCAGGCCCAGCCCAGGCCCAGCCCAGGCCCAGCCCAGGCCCAGCCCAGGACCAGCCCAGGCCCAGCCCAGGCCCAGCCCAGGCCCAGCCCAGGCCCAGCCCAGGCCCAGCCCAGGCCCAGCCCAGGCCCAGTCCAGGCCCAGTCCAGGCCCAGCCCAGGCCCAGCCCAGGCCCAGCCCAGGCCCAGCCCAGGCCCAGCCCCAGCCCAGGCCCAGCCCAGGCCCAGCCCAGGCCCAGCCCAGGCCCAGCCCAGGCCCAGGCCCAGCCTAGGCCCAGCCCAGGCCCAGCCCAGGCCCAGCCCAGGCCCAGCCCAGGCCCAGCCCAGGCCCAGCCCAGGCCCAGCCCAGGCCCAGCCCAGGCCCAGCCCAGGCCCAGCCCAGGCCCAGCCCAGGCCCAGCCCAGGCCCAGCCCAGGCCCAGCCCAGGCCCAGCCCAGGCCCAGCCCAGGCCCAGCCCAGGCCCAGCCCAGGCCCAGCCCAGGCCCAGCCCAGGCCCAGCCCAGGCCCAGCCCAGGCCCAGCCCAGGCCCAGCCCAGGCCCAGCCCAGGCCCAGCCCAGGCCCAGCCCAGGCCCAGCCCAGGCCCAGCCCAGGCCCAGCCCAGGCCCAGCCCAGGCCCAGCCCAGGCCCAGCCCAGGCCCAGCCTAGGCCCAGCCTAGGCCCAGCCCAGGCCCAGCCCAGGCCCAGCCCAGGCCCAGCCCAGGCTCGGCCCATGACCCATAGGGCCGGCCCGGTCCGTCACGAACTCTGGTCCAAAGCATACACGAAATTGGCAAAATAAGGTCACATGTCACGGTCAGGTAAAAGGTAAACATTGAGATATTTGAGTTTTTGGGACATACTTTCCATCCAAAGCCTTGATTGCGACTATTATCGCACGAAGTGCTCTCGAAGGTATAATACATATGCCGCATAAGCAAAAGTGGAATTGTAAGCAAAGGTCAAGGTCAAGGTCAGATCACAAAAGGTCACAGGTCTACGAAAGCCATGCGACACATGTTGTATGGGTTATGTACACGTATCATTCGATAGTAGCAGTCATTTGCACAACCTGACACCTGATAAGGTCAAGGTCAGGTCACAAGGCCAAAATTTGTAATTGATAAATAGAAATAGAAAAGGCATGTGCCTAGACCAGTGTTGTATCAGAAATACAGTGCTGGCATTTATGTATTTGTATCTGGTCACTAAAAGCCAAAAAACGCAATTTCAAAATATGACGTCATGAGTTACTCATACTTAGGGAGCGATAAGTCGGTCAAAAATAAAGATATTGCTTTTAAATTTGGTTTGGGTATTGTCCACATGTGGTTCTTCAACATATCTTCCGTGTTTTGTTTAATGTTTGAAAATGTTGATTTTGAGGGCATTAAACAACTTTTTACTTTTACTTTTGGAGGTCAAAATCCAAAATTTTCACAAATCCGAGATAGCCATTTTGTAGCCCTTGCCATTTGCTTTTTTTGCCGTTTTTCGATTGCATTTTGCTTCAAATATGGCATTTGTATGCTAAAGTTTAGCTGATTTTTGTATCAAACTCGTGTGTAGTGACGTCACTAAATTAGCTATATTTCGATACAATATTGACGACATTTCTTTACTTTTACACAGAAGATGTATAATTGATGTAGGAGAAGGTACCTGCAGTTTCACGTGGATAGCCCTATTAGTTTTGTTTTAGCTATTGTGAAAGTTCGTCAGGAGGGGGGGGGGGCGAAAAACGCCCTCCCCCCCCATCCAATGGCTGGTTAATATAGGACGTCCCACAGACAGATAATGCTGTAAAATTATCTTAAAATGAATCGTTGCAACTTATCATCCTTGAGGGAAGGTCTTTATTTATCCAGGTGGGTGGATTGGGGTTGTATCAGTTCTATCCATATTGATCTGTTGCATATTTTGCTGTGTGCGATATTGTGAGAGGCCGTCTTTTGGTTTATACAATACGGCTAGCTCCCGATGGTCGATGCTACCCAGCGAGGTTTCTGTTTAAACTGTTATTGCTAACTCGGTCTCTGTTGTTTGTGTGGTCAACATAGTCATAACGCGTTATACGGCCAATGCATCATCCGCTACTGCAACTACCATGCTCAGCTCTGTGGTGGCTCGCCCTTACATCATGGGCATCGTATAGGACAGGGACATTTTCTGTCTGCTTCAGGTACATGACCATCGTTCACTCGATATGACACGCTGCATGCACAAATCAGGCTTACAGCCATCTCGTGCGGCCGCCCACACGCCGGTGATACGCGATTTTTGAATCTAGCTGAGAGACAGTACAATGTGTTCTGTGGTCTGGGAGGTTGTCTCCGGAATCCGGCCGTATTATGCCTCCCTCTTCGTCGGCCAGTTCTAAACTCGGGACAGGATCTTGTGGTATGCTATCAAATGTGGCCTGACGTCACAGTTTCTGCACAGTGATGCGGCTGGGCTCAGGAAATACCCGGCTGACTGTTCATTGGCAGTGCAGTCCCGCCAGCCGCTCGTAGCAGATAACACTGCAGTTATTGTCTGAGTGAAGACTCACATGTTCCCCGGATGGAAAACAATATAATGTAGCAAAGGGTGACATATGTTAACGTAATATCGGAAGTGATCACGTCATTTCAGAGGTTTGAGAATATTGTAGTTTGTATTGGTACCGGAGCATTGGACCATCTCTGTCTCTTAGTACCGTTAGCAGTGCGCCGGTAAGTCTAATGCGATTCCAGGGACTTCTCAAGTGTTGGCAGAAACAATGAAACAGATCGACGTGTAGACATGTGATAAATCGGCTGGTCGTCACAGCCGCCTGCAGCAATCTGTGGCGTGCTGAAACGGCCTAGGTAATGGAAGAATCATGAATAATTATTTATTTTCCAGTCGACTTTGTTCACGATGGTTTCAAATATTCTCCAGGACAGCACTAGTAACAGGTGGGCGGACCACTGTGTGACAAACCTCACATATCCGCCGGTAGCCGGCTGTGACCTATGACCTTCATCAGCGGCGCTCCGTACCTTCGGTTACCGTACATATCTCGCTCGGGTGACCACGACCAGTGACGTCACCGTTGTAAGATCTGTATCTGATATAGTGACGTCACCGTTGTAAGATCTGTATCTGATATAGTGACCACTACCGTTATAATATCTGTATCTGATATAGTGACGTCACCGTTGTAAGATCTGTATCTGATATAGTGACGTCACCGTTGTAAGATCTGTATCTGATATAGTGACCACTACCATTGTAAGATCTGTATCAGATATAGTGACGTCACCGTTGTAAGATCTGTATCTGATGTAGTGACGCCACCGTTGTAAGATCTGTGTCTGATATAGTGACGTCACCGTTGTAAGATCTGTATCTGATATAGTGGCGTCACCGTTGTAAGATCTGTATGTGTTATAGTGACCACTACCGTTGTAAGATCTGGATCTGATATAGTGACGTCACCGTTGTAAGATCTGTATCTGATATTGTGACGTCACCGTTGTAAGATCTGTATCTGACATAGTGACGTCTACCGGCAGGCGGTGAGCATGAGACCTCGACTGACACATGTCCCATTCTATCGCTACCACAGGCATGGCCAACCACGAATGGGTCACGACCTCTCCCGGAGGGACGGGACTTCCCCTATACCCACTCACCATGCGGCGTACCCAGTGTGTTTTGTGCTGACATGTTCCCATTGAAACCGAAGTTGTGTATGTGTGTGTGGCCGATAATGAATAGCATGCTAGGACGCTGTAAGCTGCCCGTTGAGGTGTCTATGTATAGACCAGTTGCGACCGATGCGACGTGCAGCGTTTACGAGGTGACACCGCCTGTGTGTCTTTATACGAGCTCTGTCACTGAGTTCGGCATGCCGGCGATGTTCGACGTTGCTGAGTGTATTAGGAGGGGATAGAGGCACGCTACGCATATATGATTAGCCCCAAACGGGATAAATGCGTCGCGCCTGAGTGGGCCTAATCCGTCACAAGGCTGTCCACAGCGTACGTGACCAATCTATGTTGGGAATTAGACATGTTTGAAGTGAATTCCTGTTATTGAATATGCTCGAAAACAAAAGAAAAAACGCAAGCAAACCAGTTTATAGACCCGACTTTCTGTCAACAAATTGTTGGCCAATGCCGCATTGGTCTAGAATTAGATAGAAACGCCATTACGCTTGAGCCAAATCAGGCTCCATGAGAAAACATTAAGTAATGTTGAAAGTCGTTTTTAACATTAACTTAACCACATTGGTCCCCGCTCTGACGTTTCCTCCCATTATGCTTGAATTCGGTCAATTCCAACAGTCACGCCTATACTTGTTTTTGTGGGCGTAAGATGATGACTGTGTCATAAGAACGTTGGGAAGTAGCTGCGTTTTTATTTGTTCTGTTTTGCTGTATGTTTTATATATCTGGTGACTATGATTCGCGTTCGCCGTTCCGTGACCGGCAGAATGTGATAGTGTCGTAGGTAGCAGGCGCAGCTTCATGGACCACTTGCTGGCCCCATGGCCGGGTGCATAATGCGATATGCTCAGAGCAGAGCCTATTGCTGTCCAGAGCCTATTGCTGTCCAGAGCCTATTGCTGTCCAGAGCACCTAGTGCTGTCCAGAGCCTAGTGCTGTCCAGAGCCTAGTGCTGTCCAGAGCCTAGTGCTGTCCAGAGCCTATTGCTGTCCAGAGCCTAGTGCTGTCCAGAGCCTAGTGCTGTCCAGAGCCTAGTGCTGTCCAGAGCCTATTGCTGTCCAGAGCCTAGTGCTGTCCAGAGCCTAGTGCTGTCCAGAGCCTAGTGCTGTCCAGAGCCTATTGCTGTCCAGAGCCTAGTGCTGTCCAGAGCCTATTGCTGTCCAGAGCCTAGTGCTGTCCAGAGCCTAGTGCTGTCCAGAGCCTATTGCTGTCCAGAGCCTAGTGCTGTCCAGAGCCTAGTGCTGTCCAGAGCCTAGTGCTGTCCAGAGCCTAGTGCTGTCCAGAGCCTAGTGCTGTCCAGAGCCTAGTGCTGTCCAGAGCCTAGTGCTGTCCAGAGCCTAGTGCTGTCCAGAGCCTAGTGCTGTCCAGAGCCTAGTGCTGTCCAGAGCCTAGTGCTGTCCAGAGCCTAGTGCTGTCCAGAGCCTAGTGCTGTCCAGAGCCTAGTGCTGTCCAGAGCCTAGTGCTGTCCAGAGCCTAGTGCTGTCCAGAGCCTAGTGCTGTCCAGAGCCTATTGCTGTCCAGAGCCTAGTGCTGTCCAGAGCCTAGTGCTGTCCAGAGCCTATTGCTGTCCAGAGCCTAGTGCTGTCCAGAGCCTAGTGCTGTCCAGAGCCTAGTGCTGTCCAGAGCCTAGTGCTGTCCAGAGCCTAGTGCTGTCCAGAGCCTAGTGCTGTCCAGAGCCTAGTGCTGTCCAGAGCCTAGTGCTGTCCAGAGCCTAGTGCTGTCCAGAGCCTAGTGCTGTCCAGAGCCTAGTGCTGTCCAGAGCCTAGTGCTGTCCAGAGCCTAGTGCTGTCCAGAGCCTAGTGCTGTCCAGAGCCTATTGCTGTCCAGAGCCTAGTGCTGTCCAGAGCCTAGTGCTGTCCAGAGCCTAGTGCTGTCCAGAGCCTAGTGCTGTCCAGAGCCTAGTGCTGTCCAGAGCCTAGTGCTGTCCAGAGCCTATTGCTGTCCAGAGCCTAGTGCTGTCCAGAGCCTAGTGCTGTCCAGAGCCTATTGCTGTCCAGAGCCTAGTGCTGTCCAGAGCCTAGTGCTGTCCAGAGCCTATTGCTGTCCAGAGCCTATTGCTGTCCAGAGCCTAGTGCTGTCCAGAGCCTAGTGCTGTCCAGAGCCTAGTGCTGTCCAGAGCCTAGTGCTGTCCAGAGCCTAGTGCTGTCCAGAGCCTAGTGCTGTCCAGAGCCTAGTGCTGTCCAGAGCCTATTGCTGTCCAGAGCCTAGTGCTGTCCAGAGCCTAGTGCTGTCCAGAGCCTAGTGCTGTCCAGAGCCTATTGCTGTCCAGAGCCTAGTGCTGTATGGGCTGCAGTCTCAGCAAACGACCGGTGCGGCCGACCAACAGGTCGGGGTCGTCCGATAACAGAACGACATCAGCCGGGAACAGTCCTATTAGTCAGCCGGGAACAGTCCTATCAGTCAGTCGGGATCAGTCATATCAGTCAGTCGGGAACAGTCCTATCAGTCAGTCGTGACCAGTCCTATCAGTCAGCCGGGACCAGTCCTATCAGTCAGCCGGGACCAGTCCTATCAGTCAGCCGGCTATCAGTCAGCCGGGACCAGTCATATCATTCAGTCGGGATCAGTCCTATCAGTCAGTCGGGATCAGTCAGTCGTGACCAGTCCTATCAGTCAGTCTGGACCAGTCATATCATTCAGTCGGGATCAGTCATATCAGTCAGCCGGGATCAGTCCTATCAGTCAGCCGGGATCAGTCCTATCAGTCAGTCGGGACCAGTCCTATCAGTCAGCCGGGACCAGTCCTATCAGTCAGCCGGGACCAGTCCTATCAGTCAGCCGGGACCAGTCATATCATTCAGTCGGGATCAGTCATATCAGTCAGTCGGGACCAGTCCTATCAGTCAGCCGGGACCAGTCCTATCAGTCAGCCGGGACCAGTCCTATCAGTCAGCCGGGACCAGTCATATCATTCAGTCGGGATCAGTCATATCAGTCAGCCGGGATCAGTCCTATCAGTCAGCCGGGACCAGTCCTATCAGTCAGTCGGGACCAGTCCTATCAGTCAGCCGGGACCAGCCGGGATCAGTCGTATCAGTCAGTCGGGACCAGTCCTATCAGTCGGTCGGGACCAGTCCTATCAGTCGGTCGGGATCAGTCATATCAGTCAGTCGGACCAGTCCTATCAGTCAGCCGGGACCAGTCCTATCAGTCAGCCGGGACCAGTCCTATCAGTCAGCCGGGACCAGTCATATCATTCAGTCGGGATCAGTCCTATCAGTCAGCCGGATCAGTCCTATCAGTCAGCCGGGACCAGTCCTATCAGTCAGTCGGGACCAGTCCTATCAGTCAGCCGGGACCAGCCGGGATCAGTCGTATCAGTCAGTCGGGACCAGTCCTATCAGTCGGTCGGGACCAGTCCTATCAGTCGGTCGGGACCAGTCCTATCAGTCGGTCGGGACCAGTCCTATCAGTCACACCATGCCACGCTGAGACCCCATGCGGTGCTGTACCGGTCCTTCCGGGCCACCTAGTTCAAACATTCAGGCCAATTCTGTTCTCCCTGTCATACCGACACTCAGCAGATGAGAGCGTGGGAGCGAGGCACCGAGACCATTCCACCGCGGCCACGGCTCTAGTCTCTCGCCATCCTCTCTGGGCTCATATCCTCCTCGCACCATATCATCACCATCATCGGCTACATGACCGACGATCTTGTCAAACACACGGACCGATACCCCGGCGGCAGCTCTTCCATCTTAACAACCTGGGCTGCTGACGGTTTGATGTGACGACCGTCCCGCTCCGGCACCGAAGGCGTCCTGCCGCCTCCTGTCCAAGTTTAGAACGGCACCCATCGCCTACCAGCAGCGAGCGGGTCGGCCCGTTATACCCGCCAACTGAGCCATCGGCGAGGGCGTGGTGCGATGAGCGATCAGAGGAAGGCGTTACGCTCCGAGTGATCAGGGAAATGGACTAATTGAGTTCACCACACACGGTCATGTCCCGCCTGCTACGCACGGGGTAACGCGAAATATACGCCCTCTACTCGGCAAGATTCCTATGGTAAACAAATGACCTGTAATGAACACGGACGCATCCACTTCATCATTCCGTTTACACAGGCGTCTGCTGAATGCCGATGATTCAGGCATTGTGAAGCTACGCGGAGGCCGCATTCGGGCGTTCCCTGACAGGTCAAACAACTGGCGACACGCGAGATGTATCGTGATGACTCGGAGACCTTGCGGCTGCCGGCCGGTTCAACGGGCTGCATGACGCTGATCATTCAGCATTCAGCAGGCCATTCAGCAGGTTCTGAGGCGTTTTTGTGCACGGTGTCAGCCGGGTGTCGACCGCACGGAGTCGGTCGGCACGAGCCGGTCATTCAGACGCCCCTGGCCGGTGTCAGCCGAGTGTCGGTCGGTCATTCAGACACCGCTGGCTGGCCGGTGTCAGCCGGGTGTCGGTCGGTCATTCAGACACCGCTGGCTGGCCGGTGTCAGCCGGGTGTCAGTCGGTCATTCAGACACCGCTGGCTGACCGGTGTCAGCCGGGTGTCGGCCGGTCATTCAGACACCGCTGGCTGGCCGGTGTCAGCCGGGTGTCAGTCGGTCATTCAGACACCGCTGGCTGGCCGGTGTCAGCCGGGTGTCGGCCGGTCATTCAGACACCGCTGGCTGGCCGGTGTCAGCCGGGTGTGGGCCGGTCATTCAGACACCGCTGGCTGGCCGGTGTCAGCCGGGTGTCGGCCGATCATTCAGACACCGCTGGCTGGCCGGTGTCAGCCGGGTGTCGGCCGGTCATTCAGACACCGCTGGCTGGCCGGTGTCAGCCGGGTGTCGGCCGGTCATTCAGACACCGCTGGCTGGCCGGTGTCAGCCGGGTGTCGGCCGGTCATTCAGACACCGCTGGCTGGCCGGTGTCAGCCGGGTGTCAGCCGGTCATTCAGACACCGCTGGCTGGCAGGTGTCAGCCGGGTGTCGGCCGGTCATTCAGACACCGCTGGCTGGCCGGTGGAGCCTGCAGCCATTGCTCACGTGGGCGGCTCGAAAAAGCGGCGCCCGTCTCGGCCGTCTCGGGCCGTCTCGGGCCGTCTCCTGCCTGCCTACAGACGGGCGACAGAGCGGGGTCATCGGCCGACTTCTCAGCTGGCCGCTGCCGGCGTCCCTCGCAGACGGAGCGGCGCCCTGACTGGCGCTCCATTCGGACCCGCTCTGGTACAGACTGGCACACCGGGCCGACGTGGCGTGCGTCCGGACCGCGCGCCTCGCCGCCTATCAGCACCTCTAGTCGGCTATCGCGCCGTCAGAGGCTCTAATAGAGTGTCTGATTCAGGGTCGACAGCTGCCGACAGGTCGCGGCCAGCTGGGATGCGCTATTTAGGGTCGACAGCTGCCGACAGGTCGCGGCCGGGGTGAACTTAAGGGCCGACAGTTGCCGACAGGTCGCGGCCAGCTGGGATGCGCTATTTAGGGTCGACAGCTGCCGACAGGTCGCGGCCGGGGTGAACTTAAGGGCCGACAGTTGCCGACAGGTCGCGGCCAGCTGGGATGCGCTATTTAGGGTCGACAGCTGCCGACAGGTCGCGGCCGGGGTGAACTTAAGGGCCGACAGTTGCCGACAGGTCGCGGCCAGCTGGGATGAGCTATTTAGGGTCGACAGCTGCCGACAGGTCCCGGCCGGGGTGAACTTAAGGGCCGACAGTTGCCGACAGGTCGCGGCCAGCTGGGATGAGCTATTTAGGGTCGACAGCTGCCGACAGGTCCCGGCCGGGGTGAACTTAAGGGCCGACAGTTGCCGACAGGTCGCGGCCAGCTGGGATGAGCTATTTAGGGTCGACAGCTGCCGACAAGTCCCGGCCGGGGTGAACTTAAGGGCCGACAGTTCCCGCCAGGGCGCGGCCAGCTGGGATGAGCTATTTAGGGTCGACAGCTGCCGACAGGTCCCGGCCGGGGTGAACTTAAGGGTCGACAGCTGCCGACAGGTCCCGGCCAGCTGGGATGCGCTATTTAGGGTCGACAGCTGCCGACAGGTCGCGGCCGGGGTGAACTTAAGGGCCGACAGTTGCCGACAGGTCGCGGCCAGCTGGGATGAGCTATTTAGGGTCGACAGCTGCCGACAGGTCCCGGCCGGGGTGAACTTAAGGGCCGACAGTTGCCGACAGGTCGCGGCCAGCTGGGATGAGCTATTTAGGGTCGACAGCTGCCGACAGGTCCCGGCCGGGGTGAACTTAAGGGCCGACAGTTGCCGACAGGTCGCGGCCAGCTGGGATGAGCTATTTAGGGTCGACAGCTGCCGACAAGTCCCGGCCGGGGTGAACTTAAGGGCCGACAGTTCCCGACAGGGCGCGGCCAGCTGGGATGAGCTATTTAGGGTCGACAGCTGCCGACAGGTCCCGGCCGGGGTGAACTTAAGGGTCGACAGCTGCCGACAGGTCCCGGCCAGCTGGGATGAGCTATTTAGGGTCGACAGCTGCCGACAGGTCCCGGCCGGGGTGAACTTTAGGGTCGACGCAGACGACAGGTGCCGGCCGGGGTGAACTTTAGGGCCGACGCAGACGACTCAATCGTGAGAGGGTCCCGGTGACAGCGGGTCGTTCTCGGATCGCGCGACAGATGCCAGGCTCCTGACGAGGTGCTATTCAGAGCCGGAACAGTGACTCCGCCTCCGGTGCCAACGACTGGCCCCTTCTGCACGGCGAGAACCCAGTGGGATGATTGCCATGTGTTGGCGTTCGGCCCAGTTTGATATGAATCATGTAAACCTGCAGTGGCTGTGTGGCTGTGGCTGCTGTGTCGCTCCTGAAGCCGATCGAGTAGAAACTCGATCACGGCCGCAGCGGCGAACATTTCGGACAGTATACTCAGCAGAACGGCACTGGCTAACGCTACCGAGTGGCTTAGCCAGCATGCAGTTTTATGAAAATGATTAGGAATGCTCAAGGCCCATTTCAACAACAGTCCTCAGTTGTTGCGCTGTTGCAAAAAGTTGTTGAGCGGGGGGAGGGGCAGCGAAAAGTTGAGTGTGGAGGGGGGGGGGGGGGGGTAGCGAAAAGTTGTTGAGCGGTTAATACAAATAATGTTAAAAATGTTAATAAAAATAACAATACATTATTTTGTAGTCATTCAACATTGGGGGTGCTCGAGGATGATTGGGGTGCTCAAATCAACATTAGGGGTGCTCGAAGACCCCCAAAATAATAAAAAAAGACTCCCTGTAGCCAGATGATGTGTCTGCAGCTTTAATGGACTTTTTGCAAGGTCATATGCCCGTACCTACACTAATTGGTAGCATAACTAGCTGCACGGCAACAATTTGAATGATGTCTTGATTCACTGATAACAAATATAGGTATGCATGAGGCTGCCTGCTGATAGCTCGGTAAATCAGGTTATGTGTTCTAATTTCCAGTATGCCCGCCCGGTAACAGAGCCGTAGTATCCTGCCGACCTTCGCTTAGTCTGCTGTGGGATGATTCGGCCGCTGGAATCTGCCGTTGACTACTCTAAGATTACCTGGTGTGCTTTGAACTTATATTTTAAGCTTTTGCTGAAATCAAACCCAGTGCTGCTTTCAAACAGCGGCCATGCTTTTAATTCAGACATCATTTAAAACTAAATGTATCCATTGCCCCTTTGACCTGGCTCCATGAATAATCGTATTCCTGATTAAGTTTTCATATATTCTAATATATTTTACACGGCATGTAATATTGTAGCTTTTGCCGTTGTTCTAATCCTGTTTCTGGTTTGACTGTGTTTTGTTGTGCAGTAGGCACGCAGTAATCCTGGTGTTATCCCTAAGTGACGTCTTCCACGCAAAGCTCATGACCAGTGACCACACTTCCGCAGTGTATGGGAGGTCATCGTCTCCCTACATGTGATGCAGACATACTTTGTGGTAAACATCCTGCCGACAATTTCAGTTTGCATGTCCTCATATTTCATCAGCAACGTCAGAAGTCTGCCTGAACCGGTGTAGGGTGCAGGCAGACTCTGGGTTCAGGCAGTTCAGTGCATTGGTAATGGATACGACGAGCCAACATACACCACTTCCTGAAAAGGGACTCTCCCGCTTCACCTACACCAGAAGCATCGTTTCAAAATAGCGTCCTTTGTATAGGAAACTTTGCAACAAAAAGTAGCATCCTTTGTATAGAAATAGGACATGAAAACTGTGTGCCTTATCCCATCCCACACTCGTTCGCTTCTAGTGACCTTGGCATTGATTCACGTTAGAAAGTGATCTAGCAGCGACCTCGGCGAAGTCACTAATTACACTTATCAAACGATGTCATCACGTATCCGCGTATTCCAAGGTCCCTGTCACGAGGATCGCTTGCGCCGTGATGGAAACAAAAGTCCGCCCGGTCTCTGATTGTATCGGTGATCGGCAGCACATCTTCCAGTCGTGGGAACCGACCGGTCCCCCGTTCGGCTGGCTGGCTGCGGTTACGGACCACTGCGGATGCACGCACATTGTTATCTCTGGGGGCGCACCTCTCCTGCGGTCTGCGGACCTGGGCGGACCTGCGCGGCGTGCGCGCTGCAGACGGGACCAGATCGGTGCCTACGGGCCGACATAGTTTGTTGTGAGGAGACATTTCCGGCAGTGAGAGGTGTGGCTGGGGTGGGGGGACAATAGGCAGGTGCGGCTCTTCCCGGTCATGACGACTCCACTGGATGACGCGCTAGTAAGGTGTACAAATATGCGGACGAGTAAACCAAAACAACAGCTGTCTGGGTCCTGGGAAAGGTATGCTAAGGCTCTTATTCCCTGATCAATGTTAAGCGAGATATACAATAGCTCGTCTTGTGTTCAGGCTGTTTGTTGATACCAGGGGGGTCGCCACTGAGGGGCCTGCGGGACCGGGCCCCCCGGATCGCCCCGGCCTCGCTCCCCCCAGGTTAGTGGGATTATAGCCCATACGAGAGTAGAGGGCCAACACCTGGCTGCTTCCCCCCACTCATTTTTTTTTTTGGTGTGGCGACGCCCCTAGCTGATACGCAGCATTGCAATTATGTGTGAACCCTTTGCAATTTGGATGCATTTACAAACAAAGCGAATTTATACAGGGTGGGCCAGAAATAAGTAGGCCGAAGTTTTTTTTCTAAGAAAATCTTTATTTTGTTGTCATAAAGTCAAAAATCGAGTGTTCATTGACAATAAAATGGCACGACAGATAAACAGCCCATGACGGCACTGGCTGACATGTACACTAGTCGTCCTGACCCTTCACATCAGGTGCTCGATATGCGTACCCCGACGCTCCTTCACTAGCGGTAGAGGACGTCCTTGAGGCGCAGAACTGCTCTGTCGATCATGTTTTCAGGGATTCGGGCCACTTCACGAATGATCGCGTCCTTCAGCTTGGTCGTGGTTTTCAGTATATACGCTTTCAAATACCCCCACATGGAAAAGTCCAGCGGGTTGAGATCCGGACTGTAAGGGGCCCATGGGATCGTCGACTTGAGGCTGATGTACCGTTATTGGAAATGTCTGGGGAGGAGACGACCACTGCGCAGTCGTGAATGGTTCCAGCAAGATGGCGGGACGCCGCATACCGCTCGAGAGTCATTCGACTGGGTGCGAAGACATTTCCAAGAACGGCACATCCGCCTCAAGTCGACGATCCCATGGGCCCCTTGCAGTCCGGATCCCGCTAGATCCCGCTCAACCTGCTAGACTTTTTCATGTGGAAGTATTTGAAAGATAGAGTGTATACGGGGAGACTGGAGACCACGACCGAGCTGAAGGACGCGATCATCCGTGAAGTGGCCCGAATCCCTGAGGACATGATCGACAGAGCAGTTCTGCGCATCAAGGACGTCCTCTACCGCTAGTGAAGGAACGTCAGGGTGCGCATATCAAGCACCTGATGTGAAGGGTCAGGACGACTAGTGTATACATGTCAGCCAGTGCCGTCATGGGCTGTTTATCTGTCGTGACATGTTATTGTTAATATAATCACACCCGATTTTTTAACTTTATGACAACAAATAAATATTTTATGAGAGAAAACTTCGGCCTACTTATTTTTGGCCCACACTGTATTTGTTGTATGCAGTTTCAAGGCTGTTAGGGTGGCCTTATGGCTTACGGGGCAGTAGATATTGGCTGCTTAACTTAATAATTGATCCGCAATAAAATCGAAATAGTCGTCATTTCGACGGTGGGCATTTCGATCCCATTGAATGGCGAAGCTATTCTATATAATAATGCGCCCATCGCTTTGCTGCCTTATATACCGCGATCTTCTCGCTTATTTACGAAAATCCGAGTGATCATAAAGGTTGGGTCGTCGATTGGGCATCAAAAAATACAAACTGACATCCCTTCTAACTCATCCACACCACCTGCATTGCTCACCTATACATCTGCCACGTTCCACAACCCATGCCACATGCCCTGCGGCCCACCGCGTTGATGGCCCTGCCAGCCAGCCGGTCGGGCAGACGGGACGCGGGCAGGAAGCCTTCCCTGCTGTTAGTCTCGCCAGGAGGCCCGCTAACGTGGTGAGCGGCGAACTTCACGGACCAGCCGGCCGGCCCCGGACGAGCTGCCCCCGGTGGGCTGGCGGCGCGTGCCTGTAGGGTGTCGCCCGTCTGGTCTGGCCTTGGAACTGATCACGGTTTGGCACACGAGTTCACGGCCCAGTATACCCTCATGCCGTGTTTGGCCCAAGTGTTTGCTGCCCGTTAGGTCCGCCCGCAGGCATTTGCGGAGCTTTACTGGCTTCGAACGTCCATCTTGGAGAATATCAATGCCGAAAAGATCGAAAATGTCCGCCTGCGCTTGTTTGTGGCATGGCCTTTGTGTAGGATGATATATATGTCTAGTCAATAGTTACTCTGTTAGTCTTTGGAATATCGTCTTGTTTGAAAAATCGACTGTGACTAATTGTTTTTAACTTGACTTTTCCATGAATTATCAATGCGGATTGTGGAGACGTGGCCGTATTTTAAGTGCTATAATACGGATCCATTATGATATCGATTATCCAGCGCCTCAAGCAGACTTGAAGACCATCTGTCTAGATCACCATGTCTAGTCGAACTCCCGCAGTGTAGACCCTGCTGGGCCGGGGGTGACGGAGCCGACCGCGGTGCCGACCCATCTCGCACCTCGCGGATCAGATCCACCTGGAAAACATCTGCCAAACAACGCCTTATACATCATCGCTGACGCTGTCTAATGTCTATACTCAGTTATTAATCGGTGGAGCGTGGATTTATAATCTGCCTGACGGCGTACCAATTTAGCCGGTCAAAGTCCCGTCAGCTCTGCCCAGAGAACAAGTCCTCCAATCAGATGACAGGGAACCCTCCGCCCCCCTTGTTCAGTAGGCACCCCTCCGCCTCCCTTGTTCAGTAGGCACGGAAACTCCCTGAGCTATAGGGAGTTCTCGCTATGGCAGGAAAGACTCCCTGCTATAGTATCAGAGATGCTCAGACTCTGTACCGGAGCGGACCGTCCCTGGCCTTCAGTCTGGTCGCTGCAGCACCGGTGACAAATGTATACTGCTAGGCAGGACCGGACCGGACCGGACTGGAGCTTTGCGACGCTGTCTGCTGGTTCGCGAAGGACGCCAGCGTGCAGACGGGTTGGAGCATCTCGTCCACCAGGCCCGTGCCCCGACGGGTGACTCCTTCCGGGTCCGGTGCGGCGATGCGATGTCTTGTCATCCGGTGCGATTTGGTGTGATATTGACTGTGATCAGGTGGCAATGTTATCGGGCCTGATACGATCCATTGTGTTCAACGCACGGGCCACCGCGCGGCAGGCACTCTCGAGTGTAGAGAAGCACCCCAGTCCATGGCCGGCGGTTAATTAATAGCAGATGGCCGTCAGTCGGTAAGGCCCCGAGCCGTGCCTTTCCTCAGTGGGCCCCGAGCCGTGCCATTCCTCAGTGGGCCCAGAGCCGTGCCATTCCTCAGTGGGCCCGGAGCCGTGCCTTTCCTTAGTGGGCCCGGAGCCGTGCCTTTCCTCAGTGGGCCCGGAACCGTGCCTTTACTCAGTGGGCCCAGAGCCGTGCCTTTCCTCAGTGGGCCCGGAACCGTGCCTTTCCTCAGTGGGCCCAGAGCCGTGCCATTCCTCAGTGGGCCCGGAACCGTGACTTTCCTCAGTGGGCCCGGAGCCGTGCCATTCCTCAGTGGGCCCGGAGCCGTGCCTTTCCTCAGTGGGCCCGGAGCCGTGCCTTCCCTCAGTGGGCCCGGAGCCGTGCCTTTCCTCAGTGGGCCCCGAGCCGTGCCTTTCCTCAGTGGGCCCCGAGCCGTGCCTTTCCTCAGTGGGCCCCGAGCCGTGCCTTTCCTCAGTGGGCCCGGAGCCGTGCCTTTCCTCAGTGGGCCCGGAGCCGTGCCTTCCCTCAGTGGGCCCGGAGCCGTGCCTTTCCTCAGTGGGCCCGGAGCCGTGCCTTCCCTCAGTGGGCCCGGAGCCGTGCCTTTCCTCAGTGGGCCCGGAGCCGTGCATTTCCTCAGTGGGCCCGGAGCCGTGCCTTCCCTCAGTGGGCCCGGAGCCGTGCCTTTCCTCAGTGGGCCCCGAGCCGTGCCATTCCTCAGTGGGCCCGGAGCCGTGCATTTCCTCAGTGGGCCCGGAGCCGTGCCTTCCCTCAGTGGGCCCGGAGCCGTGCCTTTCCTCAGTGGGCCCCGAGCCGTGCCATTCCTCAGTGGGCCCGGAGCCGTGCATTTCCTCAGTGGGCCCGGAGCCGTGCCTTCCCTCAGTGGGCCCGGAGCCGTGCCTTCCCTCAGTGGGCCCGGAACCGTGCCTTTCCTCAGTGGGCCCGGAGCCGTGCCTTCCCTCAGTGGGCCCGGAGACGTGCTCTGTCCGACACGTACCCGGAGCCGTGCTCGGTCCGGGACGTACCCGGAGCCGTGCTCGGTCCGGGACGTACCCGGAGCCGTGCTCTGTCCGGGACGTACCCGGAGCCGTGCTCTGTCCGGGACGTACCCGGAGCCGTGCTCTGTCCGGGACGTACCCGGCCTCTGGCCGTGCCGCGCAGGCTGTGCGGGGCCGTCTGCGGCCGCCTCCCCGCGGCGGTCCCAACTTCTGAGGCGCCGCGCCGGTCCGCCAGCCGGCCAGCTTCGGAGCCTGATCGACCGACCGACTCCGACTTCTGAGTCGGCGCGCGGCTCCGCTCTCGAGCGTGCTGGGCGGGTTTGCCGCGCGCTGGCCAGATGCTGCAGTGCTGGTGCTGGGCGTGGGCCGGTCGTCCAGCCGGCCAGCTGCGGCCAGCGGTCAGCAGCTGTCCGGAGCGTGCTGTCTGCCTGGTCAGAGATAACACCAGGGCGCATCGTGCACGGCTCCGCCCCAGGCGCCGCGCCTCGGGCGCCCAGCGTCGACCGTCGCCGGTTACACCGCCCGCCCGCGGGTCATTCGCTGGCTAGCCCGTCTTATAACTGGATTATGACGGCAGAAGGCTGGTAGTCCGGATTGGAGGGCCGTCGCTCGGCGGGACTCCGGGCCGGTTTGTGGTGTCACCTGCAGACACCGCCACGAGCCACTGCATGACTAATCTTATCGGGGCTCCGGAGACCACCCCGTCAGAGGTCATGACCCCACGCCTCCCATCGAACCACTACTACTGTGATCCGGTATTCCCATTGTTGAACGGCTGGTAACAAGGACTCCGATACGGCCATTTTCGGAAAGCTGCCGGACAGCAAGGCCAGCACGTCCGCGGCTTCCGCCGCCGCCGCCGCCGCCGCCGCCGCCGCCGGGGAGGCAGCTCGGTCCGTCCGGAGACGCCTGGAGACGCCTGGAGACGCTCGGAGACGCCTGGAGACGCCTGGAGACGCTCGGAGGCCATTGTGTGCGGGCGCGGCCAGCACTGATGAGTATCTCACCAGCTCCGCCGGCCAATGTGCGGCTGATTTGGACCAGATGTGCATCAGCATCCGTCTGTGTTTCGCCCAGAGTGGCAGCGGCCGTATTCATGTGGCCGGCTGGAATGCATGGCGTCGTTCGTATTCAAATCATCCCGTAACGGCCCGTTCAATGCCAGTCAGCGCATTGTATGTGTTTAGCGTCCACTAATTATACGACGCTCCGGACCGTTTACAATAAGAATGCGACCGGCCGCTGAGTGGTAGTATTTAAACACGGAAGGCTGTCCGCAGCTTGTTTTGCGTGGCCGACGATGAGCCTGATGTGTTTTGTGCTCATTTTGCCGCGTGTGACGTCGTTTGCACGTTGGCTGAATGTTAACTACGACCTTCTTTGGCCACTGTTGCAGTGTGCTGCTTCTCAGAGTGTTTGCTGATAGCGATGGGCGGATGAGTTCTGGTCTGGATGACCTATTCACGCCTGCGGTAGGTGAGGGAGATGATCTCACTGGCAGATCAGAGGTCAAGAGCACCATGTCGTTGGCAGATCAGAGGTCAAGAGCACCATGTCGTGCGATTCGCCACGCCGATATACCGGCCGCCTTTTACAGCAGGCCCCCGGGGCGAACGGTGAGGTGTCAGTCACATTAGTTCGCCCGTCACTGTGAGCGACATCTATCAGTCGCAGTCTCACCACTCCCAAAGCTAAATTCCGAACCTTATTTGTATATTCTTATCTGTCCTCAGACGAATGATCTTCGGGCACTCATCAATTATTTCATTTGTTTATTTAATGATGATTAAATCGATTGTTGCTTAGTTACACGACTAGCACAGCACATGACAGCAGGTTTCGACCCTTGAACTCTGAACAAAATCTGGGATGGAATCGGGAACGAGCATCGGTTCAGTCGGCCTCTCTCTGGCTCGGTCGGGTCCTGCTGGACCCTCTCTGGCTCGGTCGGGTCCTGCTGGCCACTCTCTGGCTCGGTCGGGTCCTGCTGGCCATTCTCTGGCTCGGTCGGTCCTGCTGGCCACTCTCTGGCTCGGTCGGACCCTCTCTGGCTCGGTCGGGTCCTGCTGGCCACTCTCTGGCTCGGTCGGGTCCTGCCGGCCACTCTCTGGCTCGGTCGGGTCCTGCTGGCCACTCTCTGGCTTGGTCGGGTCCTGCCGGCCACTGTCTGGCTGGGTCGGGTCCTGCCGGCCTCTCTCTGGCTCGGTCTGGTCCTGCTGGCCACTCTCTGGCTCGGTCGGGTCCTGCTGGCCACTCTCTGGCTCGGTCGGGTCCTGCCGGCCACTCTTTGGCTGGGTCGGGTCCTGCCGGCCTCTCTCTCTGGCTCGGTCGTGTCCTGCTGGCCACTCTCTGGCTCGGTCGGGTCCTGCTGGCCTCTCTCTGGCTCGGTCGGGTCCTGTTGGCCACTCTCTGGCTCGGTCGTGTCCTGCTGACCACTCTCTGGCTCGGTCGAGTCCTGCCGGCCACTGTCTGGCTGGGTCGGGTCCTGCCGGCCTCTCTCTGGCTCGGTCGGGTCCAGCCGGTCACTCTCTGGCTCGGTCGGGTCTTTCTGGCCACTCTCTGGCTCGGTCGGGTCTTTCTGGCCAAGGAATAGACTGATCCTCATCGGATTTGCTTTACAGACAGCCACGGTAGGGTGAAAGGCGAATCTGAAGTACTCGCCGCTCTCCTATGGGTCACATTACGCCCACATGCAAATTATCTCGTCTGTCTCACGCCCGTCGGCATGCTGGTGGCTGAGATGCGTTTTTATTCTTCTCGCGGGTGGTGAGGTGATGACGGTGCAGTTGTCACGGTTGAACGCGTGATGAATCGTGCGATAGGTGCGATAGACGAATAGTTCAGGAGGGTGGTATCCGTATGCCTGCTTTTACAGTAATTATTAGTTTCATATTGTCTAGGTGGATCGCTAGACAGACTTTAGATATGTTTGACGTCTTAGACGTCATGATGTATGACGTCTTAAGATATGTTTTGTCATGATTTTGCTAAAAAGGACATTATTGTTTTTTTTAAAAATAAATTAAAGCATGTTTTGAGGATAATCCCACTTATATATATATATATATATATATATATATATATATATATATATATATATATATATATAATATATATATATATACATATTATATTACATATATATATATATATATATATATATAATTACATATATATATATATATATATATATATATATATATATATATAT
>JAXIVJ010014650.1:0-25000 GCA_036785665.1 Chirona hameri
TCAATTGTACCGAAATTTGGTGGGAAGACGTATAATTGATGTAGCATAAGTTACTGAAAGTTTCACGTCGATGTATATCACAGTTTTCAAGTTATTGAGCAAATCCGGGAGGGGGGGGGGGGCGATTTTGCCCCTCCCCCTCCCAAGTGGGGCGTGGGTTAACCGCGCTTGACCGGGGTCTCAGCCGAACGCCATTGACCGGGGGGGGGGGGGGGATATTGCCCCCTCGTTATCTCCGGAACCAATGATCGCAGCGAGTCGCACAAGCCGGCATTCGAAATCTCTCAATGAGATGCATCAAAAGCATACTCGAAATTTTCAAATTAAGGTCACAAATCAGGCCAAGGTCGTGTCAAATGTCAAAATCGAGTCATTTGAGTGTATGGACCATACTTTCCATCCAGAGCCTTTGATTGCGACCATGATCACCCAAATTGTTCCCAAATGTATAATAAACATCCCGCCTGATCTACAATGAGATTGTTGGCTAAGGTCAAGTCAGGTCACAAAAGGTCACTATCCGCAGAAGATTTTCGAAAGTCATGCGACACATGTTTCATTACAACGTATAATTTGATAGTGATTGTCATTTTACCATCTGAACTCATTTAATTGAAGTTAGTGTCAAGCTCAGGTCAAGTTCAGGTCACATATGGTCGAAATTTGAAATGGATAAATATAAATAAAAAAGGCATGTTTCTAGACCAGTTTGTCTAAAAAATACAGTCCTGGAATTATTTGTCTTTATCCGTGTCAATAAAAGAAAGAAAAGGGTAATTTCAAAATATGACGTCATGAGTTACGATACCATGTCAGTCAAAAATAAAGATATTGCTTTGAAGTTTTTTTTAACAATCTTTGAAAATGTTGACTTTGTGATCATCTTTAAAAATGAAACAATTTTGGGGTCAAAAAAAACAAAATGGCAAAAATGCGAGATAGTTAGGCCTTGCAATTTGCTATTTTTCTATCTTTTGAGGTTTTTATTGCATTTTGCTCAATCAGTGGCCTTTGGAAGGCCTGTTGAAGTTTATCTGATTTTATCGTCACACTCGTCTGTAGTTACGTCACTCAATTTGCAAAAGTTACGCTTTTGGTGTGAACATTCCCGGTTCCGTCAGTTTTGAAGAAAACTTAGGAGCAGGCATGTTGTTGTTTTTGCTCCGGTTACTTCCAACGCCGAGAGATGGTGACAGGTTTCAAATGCATTCCTTCACGGTTCCCCAGAGAGCGTGAACATGCGGCGCGGCCCAAGTCGCCCCGGCGGCCCCAGTGACCCCGGTCCTCCCCTATGTAGGTATGTATGTTATGTATGGATGTATAAAACACTTTTTTTTTTTGTATTTGCGCATGGGTGTTAGATCTATTGTGAAGTTTTATCGGAAACTCTGTGAACTATTACTATTAAGACAAATATTTACATGCATTTGAACACAAACTGCGTCGAGCTCAATGCAAATGTAGGGACGTGCAAACACATCTAACACGGTCGATTTACGACACAGTCCCGTGTGGGGCCGACTGCAGCCGGCTCTCCTATAACAGTACATTGTATAAGTGCAGAGCATCAGTGGAAGTGCAGTAAGGCATTCAATCCCGCCAATGCCATGAACACTGATTTAAGCTCGGGGCTGGAAAGTAATTCTCGATGGCCTCCAATATACATGCCAGACCAGTTTTGTCACCGTTAATGTGGGGACTTTCGGACGATCGAATGCCCATGCTCTTCAGCCCGATGTTCCGCTTCTCCTGTGCCCCGTTAGTGGAGACCTGTCTCTCCAGCCCCCCCCCCCCCCTCCCCCCCCCCTGCGATGCTCCTGCCCTGCTCGGAAATCCCCAGTCGTGCGTTTTTTGGCGGCCCGATTCTACAATGTAAGCTAATGTACAGTCTCTCTTGAAAGTAACTATCCACGGCGTGCGGCGCTCACCGAACTAACCACAACAGTTTGAGAGCCCCAGCACATTCGGTGCGCCTGATGGCTAATCCGGTCCGAGAGGGGAGGGTGACCGTCAAAGGTCGTGACTCGTGTCACCCGCCCCCTCTCTTCCCGCCCCACACCCGGTCGGGCATTGTTACGTGTTTCAGGCCAGTGCGTGATCGTGAACAAGAACAAGGTGCAACTGTTTGGCCCCTAGCCTACGTGATGTGGCATTTTAAATCTTGCAATTATTCTTGTTTGTGTAATAAAAAAATCACAAGAGACATCCGACTTTTCAACATCCAATGTACTTATCGATTAATGCCTCACAAGTCACAACTCCACATACCACAGGTTATTGCAATGCTTAAGTCATGATTATTGTCGCAAAATACAAATTTTACCAATCGTTACGCAGATAGCTTGACTTCTGTAAATTTGATCCCTTTATTTGTTATTCCTAAAGGCTGATGCTAATGCCTAAAGGTATTGCAAATGCAATCAGTTGCAGCTCGTGGTTAAGCTATACGATATTTCACGAAATTTATGTGGTTAAGCTATATAATAACGGCTATCCGCAATGTTTCAGTGATTAGAAAGTCCTCCACCTGTATTAAAATCCAGTGTCTTTGCAATAACGGGACTGTTTTAACAGTGCGTGTTGTTGCGTTTTGTCCATTGCATTGCGTTTTTATTGCAAGTATATGATCCATGTTATCATACTATCATACTAAATGCTCTCATATTGTTCACAGTAATCATTATCAAAATACGTCACATGCCAGGGCCAGGGCCAGGGCCAGAGAGAGAGAGAGAGAGAGAGAGAGAGAGAGAGAAGAGAGAGAGAGAGGAGATGAGAGGAGAGAGAGAGAGAGAGAGAGAGAGAGAGCGAGAGAGAGAGAAGAGAGCGGGAGATGGAGAGAGAGGAGAGATGAGAGAGAGAGAGAGAGAGAGAGAAGAGAGAGAGAGAGGAGAGAGAGGAGAGAGAGAGAGAGAGAGAGAGAGAGAGAGAGAGAGAGAGAGAGAGAGAGAGAGAGAGAGAGAGAGAGAGAAGAGAGGAGAGAGAGAGAGAGAGAGAGAGAGAGAGAGAGAGAGAGAGAGACGAGAGGAGAGAGAGAGAGAGAGAGAGAGGAGGAGAGAGATGAGAGAGAGAGGAGAGGAGAGGAGAGAGAGAGGGAGAGAGGAGAGGAGAGGGAGAGGGAGAGGGAGGAGAGGGGAGAGGTGAGAGGGAGAGGAGGAGAGGAAGAGGAGAGGGAGAGGGAGAGGGAGAGGGAGAGGGAAGGGAGAGGGGAGGGGAGGGAGGGAGAGGGAGAGGGGAGAGGGGAGGGCGAGGGCGAGGGCGAGGGCGAGGGCGAGGGGCGAGGGCGAGGGCGAGGCGAGGGCGAGGGCGAGGCGAGGGCGAGGGCGAGGGCGAGGCGAGGGCGAGGGCGAGGGCGAGGGCGAGGGCGAGGGCGAGGGCGAGGCGAGGGCGAGGCGTGGGCGAGGGCGTAGGGCGAGGGCGAGGGCGAGGGCGAGGGCGAGGGCGAGGGCGAGGCGAGGGCGAGGGCGAGGGCGAGGGCGAGGCGAGGGCGAGGGCGAGGGCGAGGGCGAGGGCGAGGGGCGAGGGCGAGGGCGAGGGCGAGGGCGAGGCGAGGGCGAGGGCTGAGGCGAGGGCGAGGGCGAGGGCGAGGGCTGAGGGCGAGGGCGAGGGCGAGGGCGAGGGCGAGGGGCGAGGGCGAGGGCAGAGGGGCGAGGGCGAGGGAGGCGAGGGCGAGGCGAGGGCGAGGGCGAGGGCCTGAGGGCGAGGGCGAGGGCGAGGGCGAGGGCGAGGGCGAGGGGCGAGGGCGGAGGGCGAGGGCGAGGGCGAGGCGAGGGCGAGGGCGAGGGCGAGGGGCGAGGGCGAGGGCGAGGGCGAGGGCGAGGGCGAGGGCGAGGGCGAGGGCGAGGAGGGCGATGGGCGAGGGCGAGGGCGAGGGCGAGGGCGAGGGCGGAGAGGGCGAGGGCGAGGCGCGAGGGCGAGGGCGAGGGGCGAGGAGGCGAGGGCGAGGGCAGAGGCGGCGAGGCGAGGGCGAGGGCAGAGGGCGAGGGCGAGGGGGCGAGGGCGAGGGCGAGGGCGAGGGGGTCGAGGTCGAGGTCGAGGTCGAGGGCGAGGGCCGAGGGCGAGGGCGAAGGGCGAGGGCGAGGGCGAGGGCGAGGGCGAGGGCGAGGGCGAGCGAGGCGAGGGCGAGGGCGAGGGCATGAGGGCGAGGGCTGAGGGCGAGGGGCAGAGGGCGAGGCGAGGGCGAGGGCGAGGGCGAGGGCGAGGGCAGAGGCGAGGGCGAGGGCGAGGGCGAGGGCGAGGGCGAGGGCGAGGCGAGGGCGAGGGCGAGGGCGAGGGCGAGGGGCGAGGGCGAGGGCGAGGGCGAGGCGAGGGCGAGGGCGAGGGCGAGGGCGAGGGGCGAGCGAGGGCGAGGGCGAGGGCGAGGGCGAGGGGCGAGGGCGAGGGCGAGGGCGAGGGCGAGGGGCGAGGGCGAGGGCGAGGGCGAGGGCGAGGGCGAGGGCGAGGGCGAGGGCGAGGCGAGGGCGAGGGCGAGGGCGAGGGCGAGGGCGAGGGCGAGGGCTGAGGGGCGAGGGCGAGGGCGAGGGCGAGGGCGAGGCGAGGGCGAGGGGCGAGGGCGAGGGCGAGGGCGAGGGGGCGAGGGCGAGGGCGAGGGGCGAGGGCGAGGGCGAGGGGCGAGGGCGAGGGCGAGGGGCGAGGGCGAGGGCGAGGGCGAAGGGCGAGGGCGAGGTGCGAGGGGCGAGGGCGAGGGCGAGGGCGAGGGGCGAGGGGTGGCGAGGGCGAGGGCGAGGGCGAGGGGCGAGGCGAGGGCGAGGGCGAGGGCGAGGGGCGAGGGCGAGGGCGAGGGCGAGGGCGAGGGCGAGGGCGAGGGCGAGGGCGAGGGCGAGGTGCGAGGGAGCCAGAGAGCCAGAGAGCCAGAGAGCCAGAGAGCCAGAGAGCCAGAGAGCCAGAGAGCCAGAGAGCCAGAGAGCCAGAGAGCCAGAGAGCCAGAGAGCCAGAGAGCCAGAGAGCCAGAGAGCCAGAGAGCCAGAGAGCCAGAGAGCCAGAGAGCCAGAGAGCCAGAGAGCCAGAGAGCCAGAGAGCCAGAGAGCCAGAGAGCCAGAGAGCCAGATAGCCAGATAGCCAGAGAGCCAGAGAGCCAGAGAGCCAGAGAGCCAGAGAGCCAGAGAGCCAGAGAGACAGAGAGCCAGAGAGCCAGAAAACTGTTAATGTATGTTTTCTTGTAAACTTACTGTGTTTGTGTTTGGCTTGGTCATGTTTATCGGGCACTTAAATGGAATAGTTCACATTAAGCATGGGGTTTCGAACTGAGATGGCAGATTTGTAGAGCAGATCGAAAAGCGGGTTGTGGTGAAAAGATTGCCTCGCTACGCTAAGTAATTTCGACACAGGACTAGTTGGCCCCTTTTAGAAGACACTGTTTCGTGCCCCGATTGGGGCTCAAAACTTGTTTCGGGTCCTCACAACGGTTGTTTACGTTACAAGCAGCCTGCGTATATATGCCTAAAGTCCGTCGTTATTATGTGCAATAGTTTCCATATCCAAGCTACCATATGCATGACGTCATAATTGTCATGAAGTTTGTTTATGGCCATGAAGGAGAAAAGAGAAACATACCAAGTTTTAGACGGATATCCATCTATCGTCCAAACAAATGGCATCTTCGTTTTTTTCAGCTCGAAATATCTCCGTATAGCCAAATTTCAAGACAAATTTCAAGGTGACCTATTCCCTTTAAAGGGACTGTTCCACCTTAACACTATATTTGAGTTGAGATAGCCATGTTATTGGATTTGCATTGCAATATAGTAGTGTAGCGGTTAAAACAACCACATAGGTCTAATAGAAAATAAATTATAGCTTGGTCTTGACAATTGTCACGAATACACCCTACTTGTATTTGAATACGGGTATAAAGCCGATGACGACGTCTCTCTTTACCAAATGGTGATAGTTGTCGACTTGTTTTAAGGTGAACCTTGGAGATATTTGCTACGTTTCAATGGGTTGCTAATTGTTTTATTTTATTTATTCAAAGTAGTCTCGAAATAATTGTCTCGAAATAATTGTGCCACAATTTGGCAGCGTAAATAATTTATGTGTAGCTCTAGAGCTGAGTATGACGTCATCCACCCAAATATTAAAACTTAACTTTTTATCAAATTGAACACTTTTTGCCAGAAACAAATGTCATAATCGTGTTCGGCAGCAATTACTTCATATTTTCACCACAAGCGGCGTACATTTGACAACTTTTGGGAAGGTGGGTCAGTCCCTCTAATGTCAATGTGCACGCCATTGTCGCCGTTTGCCACATGTGTACTATGTGTACTGAAGTCAGACAAGGGAGTCATGCACCAATTCAACATGTTAGCCTCATGTCCCTGGAGTACCTTGATAAATGAAAAGAGCGTAAAACATAGCATAGGAGCGTAAAACACCAATACAATTTTCAAAGATGAAAGACATGCTGTTTTGTTTTACTATACCTACAGTATACACCAGGGGCGGAACTTTATATCTCTTTAGGAGGGCCCGAGCCCTTCCCCCCCCCCCCCAATGCTGAGCTGAGCCCCCTCCCCAATGGTGCTCCGGCCCGCCAATGTTTTCCAAAATGTGTGCCCCTCTAAAATTTAAAGGACTATCCGTACAGATTGTTCTGTTTTGAATTTTGCGTATTTCATCATATCAAGATGTGGTTCCATCTTAGGAGTATTCCATCTTAGAAGTATACGAGCATTGTGATTCCATCTGCGACTGTTTTTCGATTATGATATAATGTGTAAGTTGGTAGCATGAATTCTCTTCTGCTAACAAGTCTGTAGATACAAGGTTCAAGTGTTCAGATTAGCGAATAGAGGAGGGGAGCATGACGAATTAGCGATCGGAATGCTCTATTTAAATGGCGTTCAATATAATTTGTTGTAAATTTATTTTTTTGCCTGAAATAAGGGTGATAGTTTATGCAGCCTTTTTGGCTCTCTGGTATTGCAATATCCTAAATGTCCTAGATATCCGTGCTAAAATAATAGTTTGATACGAAGGAACATCGAGGGGATCGTGCCATCAAAGGGCATCGGGTCATCGCGGCCAGGGGGCCTAGGGGTCTATGTCTCTTCCAGGAGGTTAAACGAGGTTGGCCTGAGGGGGTCCTTGGTGGACCTGACGAGCCCTCGGTCAGCCTGAATGAGCCTCGTTGGGCTTGGAGGGGAGCTTGGTCGACATGAAGGGGCACTCCGTCGACTTGAATGAGTCCTTCGTTCATCCGAGGGGGTTCCAGACGGCCATTATTTATATCATATTATAAGGAGACATTATTTTGCCTGAGGGTTCCCCTGCCGGGCTGAGGGGGCCTCAGTCGGCCTGATCGGCCTGAGGGCCCTCGGTCGACTAGGGGGGAGGGCCTCGGTCGACTTGATCGAACCTCGGCCGGCTTGGCCGGCCGGCCCTTGGTCGGCCTGAGGGGTGTCCAGTCGGACTGACGAGCTCTTCTTCGGCCTGAGGGGGCCTCTGTTGGCCTGGAGGGGTCTTCGGTCGGCCTGGATGGAAGCTCGGTTAGCCTGAGGGGCCCTCGGTCGGCCTGAGGAGCTTTTGGGTCGGCCTGAGGGGCTCTTTGTCGGCCTGAGGAACCCTCGGTCGGCCTGAGTAGCTGTCGTTCGGTCTGAGAGGATCTCAGTCAGCTTGAAGGGGCTTTTTCGGTCTGAGGGGTCATTGGTCGGCCTGAAACCCCTTCAGGCTCATCATCTGCCTGAGGGGGGGGGGGGTCCTCTGACGGCCTTAGGGGGCTCTCGTCCGCCTTGAAAGGCCCTCGGTTGGCTTAGTCGACTTGAGAAGACCCTTTTTCGACCTAAGGTGCCTTCGGTCAGTTTGAGGTGCTTTTTCGACCTGAGTGGCCTTCGGTCCTTCGGTCAGCTTGAGGAGGCCTTCGGTTGGCCTGAGGGGCCTTCAGTCTGCTAAACCCCTAACCCCTGGCCCTCTTCTCTCAGCTCAAGGTTAACTCTACTCTCCGTTCTCGGTCTACACGTCAGGACGCTGATCTGGCGCTCCCGCGCGCGAGGACAGAGGCCGGGAAGCGGCGCCTCCTTTTTGGCGTTGTACAGTAGTACAACAGGCTGCCACCAGAGGTCCGTCTTATGCCACCGAGAGCTTTTAAACGTGCGGTACATGACCGGTTAGTAGTATGATGTGAGTTAGTTTGTTCTTTCGAATGTGTATATCTCAGCGAGTGACAGGCTTATGTATTCTTGTGTGTGCGATATGCTTGTGTATGCTGTGTGGTGTGTGTGCGTACGTGTGCATGTGTGTTTGTGAGTGTAGGGATTTGCCTCTGATTTATTTGCTCTGGTCTTATTGTGTGCAATGTGCTGAGTGTCGTTTTTAACATTTCTTCACTTACTAATCATGACACGACACTCGGAATAGCCAGTGTAACATTGGAGAGGGTTTTAATTGCCAAATACATATAGTCGGCCTGAGTGACCCTCGGTCGGCCTATAGGGGTCCCTAGTGTGCCTGTGGGGTTCTTCTGTCGGCCTTAGGGGGCTCTTGGTCGACTTGAGAGGCCCTTGGTCGGCTTGAGGAGGCCCTTGGTTGGCCTGAAGGAGAACTCAGTCGGTATGAGGGGGCCATCGGTCGGCTCGAGTGGCTCTTGCCAGGCCTGAGCGGGCCCCATGCTGGTCTTAGAGGGTCATTGTCTAGACCGGAAAGAACCCGGCGGTCTGAGAGGGGCCTCAGTTGGTTTGAGACATTATTTTCCAGGCCTTAGAGCCTTAAGCTCCTTGTCGTTCTGAAATTACCTTTGTCATGCCTGAGAGGGCCCTATGCCTGTCTGAGAGATCTGTTTACCAGTTTGAAAGTACCCTTAATCGTCCAAGGGGAGGGGGGGGGGGGGCTTTTCCGGCCTAAGATAGCCCTAAGTCCCCAAGAGAGCACCCTCCGCTTCTTTGAGATGATCATCGGTCGACCAGAGATGACCACCGTCTGATCTAAAAGGGCATTACGCTTGTCTAAGAGGGTCATTGTCAAACCTAAGAGGGCCCTGTGCAAGTTTGAGAAAGCTCTCAGTCATGCTGGAGAGCCTTTAAACGAGCTGAGAGAGCCATTGGTCGGTCGGAAGCAGTCTTGCAGACTCTGAGTCGGAATCTGAGTCTATTGGAGTCGGTAATTTTTTCCGTAGTCAGAGTCAGTTAATTTTTGCCGACTCCGGCTGGCATGTGAAAATTATGTATTAGGAACGTGTATTTTTCAGATGCATTTTTAATTGGCCAACGCTGACAATAATTTAACAGTTAATGGCTTCGAAATTGTGTTGCTGTCCTTGTCAGTGTTCACCGATCAATTTCAGTTAACTAGTAATTTGTCAATGTTATGGGCTGAAAGAAGGAAATTGGAGAGAAAACATGTTGTGGGTATTTGTTCCTGTATGAAACGGACAACATGGTTCCATAATTGTATTAATTGTAATAGTTTTATAATAAGAATGTTATATAATAATTATACACTATATACATATATATAGTATTGGACATTTAGTTAGACAACATGAGCATTCGGCCGTTGGGCCACCCCCAGCCGATTTAATAAAGTTCCACCACTGGTATACACTTCTGATAATGTTGTTCCGCAGTTCACATATCTAAAAACAAATGTTGTTTTGCTTTTGTACTGCACATTGATAAGATATTCTGTTCCCAACTATACGTTTCTAAAAAAAAATGTTGCACAACAAACCTGTGTATATTTAGTTGTTTCTGGAAGACGAATTGATTATAACATCCCACATTATTTTTTAAGACATGATTTTAGCAGCCAGACAGAAAACTGACGATGCCAGAAATTCTCTAGCGTTTAGTGGTAATGGAAGTGACCGTATCATTTTTGTCGGTCATTTCAGTGAGCCGTCCGCGGTCTGAAGCCGACAGCACACTGCACGCGATGCTGATCCTCGTTAGTTCATGGTCCATGAGTAAACTCTTCGTCACGTCGCCGCTCCTCTGAGGCAGCTTTCCAGCCAGGTGGACGGCGATCTGACGGTATATCTCAGTGATCCCCGGCCAGAGAATGGATGTCTAATGTCAAATGGATGCCTAATGTGTCTCCAAGGTCTCCGCCGCACCCGTGTCCGCCGTCACTCGCTGCGCACGCGATGGTTCGAGACGCCTCGAGCTGGGGGCTCTCACTTACGGATCCACTGGGTTTGAACCTAAAAATACAAAGGGATGGACAAAGAGCTTGGATAGATGAAGATGTTAAATGACTTAAAAGTGCGACACGGATATGTGATGTCGTGGTCGACCAGCAACCTGCTTTCCGTACTTTCCCTCTCAGTCAAGGGCTTCTTGGATTTGGACAGTTGACCACTTAAATCTGGGCTACCAGAGCTTATGCCAGCAGGCCTTGTCTGTTGCCTCTGACAACTGGATATTGCCAGTTTTTATTTGTTGTGTGTTCAGATTACTTCTCTGCTTCTCTGCTCTCCGTCGGGATGCCCGGTGAATCATTCTGACGTGTAAAACGACATTCCAGTAGAAACGGAATCATGTCTTACTCAAACACGCCAGTCG
Organism: Chirona hameri; assembly: GCA_036785665.1. Lineage (NCBI taxonomy): Eukaryota > Metazoa > Arthropoda > Thecostraca > Balanomorpha > Balanidae > Chirona > Chirona hameri. The sequence continues at coordinate 10,500 of JAXIVJ010014650.1, forward strand.
GTATTTTATCTTGCCACGCATACGTGGTTACTCATTTACGCCGATGCAGCTGTTCGCAATGAGCAGTCGTCTAATTTGAGAACTTAAACTTGAAGACAGTGAGAACCTTTGGACTTAAACTTGAAGACAGTGAGCACTTGGACTTAAACTTGAAGACAGTGAGAACCTTTGGACTTAAACTTGAAGACAGTGAGAACTTGAACTTAAACTTGAAGACAGTGAGAACTTGGAGAGTGCGACACCTATAACTGGAAAGGTAGAAGAGCATGGATGTGTTGTTTTCGCAACCAGCGTCTTAGACGAGATATTTTCAAATTTCTCTTGCTTTTCAACTCCGGAACCTGCATCTAAGCTATGAGCAGTGAAATATAATGCCCGTCTCCATAACATAACAGCCTCAAGAGCATTCGATGTGAAGCATATCAAATGATATCGCTTTTGCAGCGATATACCTACCCCGCCCATTAGCTTGTTTGATAATACACTGGCGTTGAGCAAAAGCGGAAACTGCAGTTCGTAAATAAACTTATGAAGGTGGGCACATTTCTAAAATTTATGATATTATGTATACTTTAATGCGATGCCATTTAAATCAAAGTGATTTTTCCTAAAATGCATATCGGTGACGCCTCTCTATCCCACTTTCCATGATACCTCGGCTGGAGTCAGATGGAATGAAGGGATGAAGAAGATGCAGTCTCTGGAAGGGAAAGGCACGGCAAAAGTCATGACATATTCATGACAGTACTTCACGAATTGCGGCCAACACAGTCGGTGAGAAATGTTCGTGTCTTTTCTAACACAAATCAAGGATCTAAAGTGCTCTTTCACATTGGGAAAGAACACATAAGAACCGCCCGCTCGGTTCCCGATCCAATAAGGGCGTTTTGCTGGTTGTATCGTTGCAGAACCGAACTACTCGACGTTACACTATCTAATATATTGGCACCTTTTAACCCTTTCCACCCCTCAACAAATATATCCATGCGATCTTTTCGTCTGGCTATTTTCAGTGCAATCTTTCACTCTTCCATCAAGGCTATTGCGTTTACGTTATATGTTAAAACATGTAAAATTTTACAATACCAAATTTTGGGTATAGCTAACGTTTCTTGATGCTAGGGCTGTGCTTGACTCGTCGATGAGTCAAATTTGACTCAAAACTGACTCGACTCAGCTTGAGTCAGAGTCGAGTCACGTAAGAAAGTATGGGGGGTTGAATTGAGTCAGAGTCGAGTCACAGGGATGTCGCTTGAGTCAAAGTTGAGTCGCGTGGATGCTGCTCAAGTCGAAGCTGAGTCGACTCATCCTGTTATGAGTCAAGGCTTGCCAACTCACATCTGATCCAAACAGCACATTGGGAACATGCCAAATCATTATGGGATCCAAGCAATGTTTTACAAATACTTTCTAATCATTAGTTGATAATAAATACATATTTTGTTTAAACAAAATTATTTCAGAGTCATTCACGACACCACAAACTCTCTGCTCCTTATCTTAAAGGAAATAGTTCACCTTCAACATTAGTTTAAACTGAGATAGAAGTTTTGTAGCCCGTGCTAGGAAACCCCTATCTGCAAGTTTTCTTGACTGAAAAGACTCTCCAGCCGAATATTTTGAGTTTTTGGCGAAGGAATGCGGTGCTGGCGAAAGAATGTTATACTGGTTCTAGCCCGGGCATAGGCTATACCATCAGCCAATCAGCTTGCAGCTGGTGCTAGCAAGCGAATCGCCGGCCGCCAGTTGGCACATCTCCAATGCGAGTCTATCTTTACGCGACTACTTTCGAATCTGATTGGCTGAACCATTTTTTACATTCGCGTGACGTAAGGACTCTGACTCGGAGAGTATGCATATAGTTTTGACAAACAATACAAATTTACGGCCTTCTGTCCTGAATCGGCGCGATATAAGGCCATTTTTGACAATATAAAAATAAATTGTATTAAAAAATGTAATCAAATCGTGTTGGGTAAAAAATTTCCAAGGTGAACTATTTCCTTTAAGTGAGACAATAGGTACACAGAATTGATATCTGCAGTATATTATAACCTAATGATAACCATATAAACATAATTCGCATTGTTTATGTATGAGATGGTTATAGTTGTCATAATGATGAAATTAATATAAATTGGTATGATCATATTTTTTCACATGGTGATATTTTTTATATAAACAATGGCCGAAATTACAGAATCAAACTTTCGTTTTTACAACATCTTATATTCTATTTGGCGTTCTATTTTCGTCTAGAACGCGAAAAATGACCTTATAACATTTTTTATTCCATGAAAACAGAAGTAAAAGGAAAAAACGGAAATGCATTTTTTTGTATGCATGGTAATTGGTAATGCTGTGAGAGGTGTTCGATTTTTGTCATTGAAAGGTCATAAGTCAGTCATTTTTGAAGATATCGACTTTAAATCTGGTACACATATTCACCGAACACGTCTAGATCACATACATTACAGTTTTTGGATAGCTCTGATTTTTTGGGGGGAAAATTTAAGAAAAAAAATGTATTTTAATTTCCTTTCTTTTTTAAATTCAATACAACTCGTAAATTCGAGATATCAGTTTGATAGCCAAGTCTATTATCAGTCATTTTATATATAACAATTGAATATATCTTAAAAATTGTACTTTTGACAGTGTTTCCCGCAAACCCTTATTTCTCAACAAAAAACGCAGAACATGACGTCACTGACGTTATTCCCGGTTGACCTATCATAACCTCATCTTTTTTCTTTGGCCAAAATGTGTAGAATTGATGTGAGAGAAGGTACTGAAAGTTTGATGATACTAGTTTTGGTTTATGAGATGTCGCAAAATAACGGGAGAGGGGGCACAAAATACCTCTCCCCTCCCCCAGTAAGTCACGGGTTAAGAATCGTCCATAAATTACGTTACGCTATTTTGACTATTTTTCAACACCTGTTATCAACCATATCAACCTTATCAACAATGGTACGCTTTGGCTGATGACCCCCTCCCCCTGAGCGTAACGTAATTTATGAACGGCTCATTAACGGGCTGGGAAGTACGTGTAACGAAAAATGTCGATTCCTCTTGAATACAATGTACTGCCAGTCTATGTTGTTTTACAGTCGTTGCTGTTTGTGATCTCACATATAATCTTTGGATATCAACGCCAGTGTCCCTCAGCGCGTCATTAGTCGAGATTCGTAATCTTCCCCGCACCGCGCGCAGTCAGTATCACCTCGCTAACGCACGGTACCCCCCCCCCTCCCCTCCCAAATGTCAATAAGAGAAAGGATTCAGAGTTCTTATACCACCTCTAAAATCCATGTTACGTCAAGGGTGCCTCCAAGAACGGTTACACACAGATGGCCGACGTTCAGGATTGCAGGCGCCAGTGGCACAATACATGAACGTCTGATACCCTCGTGACTGTGCAGAGGAAGGAGGGGGGGGGGGGGATACGACTCCCTGGCGTTTTGCCCTTAATTGAACTAGACCTTCGATTAAAAACAACAACAGTGGAACATTTAATGATATAAAATTGATGCCAAATTTGAAATCAGCATCCTAAAATGTCCTAGAAACCTCCAGAGGCCAAACAAAAATCATATCAAGTCATCGGAGGTCAGTGACCTCGGTTGACCTCTGAAAAGGTCATCTGGGGTCATGATCTCAATGGAAACCACAAATGTCAGTTGTCAACACCTGAGCATATGTGTTATGCTCCTGAACATCTATAAAACACCGTATTACCTATAGGTAATACGTATCTGTGGGGCCATACGCTACTCCTAGGTCATGCTAGGTCATGCGAGGTCAGGTCAAGCTGAAAACTCGGGAAGTGATTAAATTCGTCAAACGGAAGCTACCCACCAAATTTTACGTCAATCAGGCCAAAGAAGCTCACATTATGGCAAGCGACATGAAAATAGCCTCGGGGCATTGCTCCGTTTCACTTCCTTACCATACTCAAAGTATCTCAAAATACTTTGAGTATGAGTATGGTAAAAAGGTATCTCAAAAAGTTGACAAGTCTCCACCTTTTTCTTGCACATTCTTAGAGGATGTTACGTTCATTTATTGTGTCAAGTTTGGAGTAGTTACGAGCAGGCAAACTTATAGAAAAATGCATTTTTTGATTTTGACCTCGTCAGGTCAAAGATCCTATTTAGGTCAAGTGGTTTGTTTTCCTTTTTCCGAATAGGGTCGAATCCTGTGGATTATGTGAGAATAGCTTTATTTCTGTAAGTCCATTAGCACAGAAGATATAAGCGTTTGATTGATATAAAGTACGCAAAAAAATCGTGACTTTTGGATGACCTCTAAATATGACCCTTGAGGTCACCCGGAGCTTAAAGTTGGTGTCTATGTTTCTGTCACTTGACACTACATGTGTACCAATTTTCATTCAAATCTGAAAGGGTCGTGTACGAAACCCCTCTTTTTGTGCGGCCTGACATGGATGAGCCTTTTACCAAAAAGAGGTATGATTATTAATTACAGATTAAATGTTAACACGTGATGGCAGGCAGTAGATATGCAGTAGATATTTATGATAATGCAATATGCATGTGCTTGATCCAGTATAAATCAAAATGAAGTATTCACATATAATATTCCATTGATTTTTTGCAAGTCAAAAATAAAATTGAATCAGAGTCGTGAAGTCAGTTCAACATGAGTCAAAAATGAGTCGACTCGAGAAACTTTCACCACCTCCTAGAGTCGGAGTTGAGTCAGGGGTAGAAGCAAATGATTCAAAGTTGAGTCGACTCAAACAGTTTTGCCCCCTGTTTGAGTCAGAGTTGAGTCAGAGTCCCTTCGAAAATTAGTCAGAGTCGAGTCGGTCTAAACAACCTGAGTCGAGCACAGCCTTGCTTGATGCATCATGCATATTGTGCAAACTCTGTCCTCTACCTTGCTGCTTCGTCAGCCTATTCCTGGCAGAGCCCGTGGTCCATTCACTCGTAAAACGCTGGTGATGGGAGAGCTGAGTGTTGAACGCTGTATATGTCTAAATTATTCGGCACGCCACCTCCCGGCTGACAGGCTGTTGTTGGCGATGCCACCGTGTGTGGCCTCTGACCATTGGCCTGTCGTCAATGCCACTCAAGGACATGCCACTCAAGGACAAGTGTTCAACGTTCGCTGGATTCGAATGCCTGTTTGAAGAAGAAGAAAAATGTTTGCTCACTCATTCGTTGGTGGAATCATATGACAGCCGATCTTAAGCGGTTGTCTGCGCGACGTACAATAGGTATTTATCCTTCCCCCAAATTGACGTACTGGCTAAGAATAGCACGTCACCAGCATTCTTAGCCTTGACCGTCCCCTCCCGGAGCAATAAACATCAAACTTGCAACGTGGCGTAGCACCAGCTTCCACTCGGCTGTATATCAACTGGGGACCTGCTGCGGACGGGAGGCGTTTGTCTTCACCCTGCGGCAGCACTAAGAGGCCCTGGTGACTCCATCGTAAGCTGGTCATCGCGGCTGAAGCAACCTGAGCCACCGCGGCGATTAGTCTGCTGTCGGCGGCGCACTTCAGTGGGCCGCCAGGGCCGCCGCCGGTGACACCAGTGACGCCACGGCCACCGGTGACACCGCCGACGTCACGGCGGCCGCCGGCGGCGCGGCAGATGACGCCAGAGGTGCCGCCGGGCCCGGAGGCCGCCCCGGGGAGGCTGGGCCCGGCTTTAGATGCGGAGCGGACGGCGGAGAGGGCCAGTCGACGTCAGACAGCGCGGCGGAAAACATGAGGCGCGTCTCCTGTCTGCTGCTGTGTGTGGCGCTGACCGGCGCCCTACCGGCCCCGCTACCCGGCGACCCCGGCTACCAGGTTCGGCAGGAGGAGCCCCAGCCCAATCAGCGCCAACAGCTGTACAATCAGCAGAGCAAAGACCAGGAACAGCTTCTGGATGACAGGGAGCAGCAGCTGCCACACGACCAGGAGCTCGAACTGGAAGACAAACAAAGCCAGCTGTCCTGGCAACAGCAGCTGAGCGAACAACAGCAGAAGGATCAACAGAAGCTCTTGAGAGATCAGGAGCAGCTGGAGCAGGACCGGCGGCAGGACGAGGACGACCGACTTCAGCAGCTCCATCAGCGAGAGCAGGAGAGGATCCAGCTTGATCAACAGCATGAACAGCTACTGAGGAGCCAGGCTCAGCAGGAGCAGCAAACTCTGCCTTCTGAGAGATATGACACCACTGTTGGAGGATCTGATGAACCTTCAGATGACCAGCCGCAGATTGAAGTTGGTGAGCTCGAATCTTCACCCCCTGCGTCTCTAGCCCGCGATGACCCAGAGCTGTCTGTTGTTCCAGTAAGTCAGACGACACCGTCTAACGCAGATCCGCTCCTGTCCGCTTTAGACTCGCTCCTGATTTACGGAGATGGTGCAGAGCAAGCCACAGATGATGTTGTCCATGACACATATGACATCCCCGCCGGAAGTGCTTCGGTCAGAAAAATCGTTATAGCAAACGCCTTGAGCAAGGAGGCGCTTGAAGAAGATGAAAAGCAACCTGCTGTCTCTCCCATCACCCAAGAAATGTTATCGCAAAATGAGGAGGCGATCGAAACCGAGAGCATGGCCACAAGTGAGGAGACGGCAAAACCGGCTGAAGAACAGCCGACTGGTTCAGACAATACAAGCTCCCTGGACGCAGCGTCTTCCGACAGTCAAATGGAACAAGAACAGATGAATGTTGGAGACGAGAACAACGGACTCAATAACGCACGCGGCTCTGAGATGGGGCCGGCGCAACTGGCAAGCAACAAATCAACAAAAACGAAAGAATCGTCAAAAGAGGAAGCATCAAACAGCGAAGATAATTCAGATTACCGGACTGAAGAGACTGATGTTGACAGGAAGGAGATGCAGCAGCCGGCTGGGGTCGCTGACGGAGCTGCAACTGCAATCCTGTGTGACGCGGGCTCTGCTTGTGTGAAGACTGAAGGTTGCGGCAATGTCATGAGCTTCACTGAAGAGGTAAGACAGACGGCAGATCATATGTGAGGTAGTGCATGCAATAGGTGATTGGTACAAACGTCCATCCATTTAGCTCGTCACTCGTTAGTATAGATCGTCTAAGTTTTATTGTTTTACACATATACAACTGACTCTACAGATGCGGACAATGGCGTCGCCACTGTCCGGGATAACCTGCGACTGGTGTCGGATGTTATTCGATCACAATACGATTTCGATAAATTCAATTAGAAGTGTTCCTATTGGTCGTTGCTTGATCTCAATGCATCATAACCTGTTATATTAACACAATATCTATGTGTGTTATCTGATCAGTTCTGTTGTCACAGTTTTACAGTACTGTACCTATTTCTTACTTGTTGAGGATAAACTCGTAAGTTATAATAATGCCGATCATGTTTTAGCATCTTTTATCGTCGCTTCTGCTTACGTGATAAAAGTGATACAAAATATAACAGTGTTCAATTTCAGTTTTCAGCTTAAATTGTAATCGCCATTTTGCCTTTAAACCTTTAAGGCGAACGAGTTCTAAACACGATACTTTTCATACAGTAAGATTAACTGAACGAGTAAGTTTAATTTTTGATGCGTGAATTTCATATATCAAGCATTCCAGAATTGGAGTTTGAGACTAAAATCTCAATCAGTTTCAATCAAATCTCAAACATTAAATTTCAAAGCATGATGAATATAAATGGAAGTTCATGTGCTAATGTGTGCAGAGATAGAGGATGGGAAGTCGCGCCGCTTGCGATACATATGCACTGGCGTCCGAGTGCTATCTGAGCAGTTACATTTCCAATTTCAATTATTTTTGTTCTCGGCTTAGAATATTTGCAGAATTCGAAGGAAACGACTCGGTTCAAATTTTTTCCAATCCGATCTTCAAATCTTAATTTAGTTTCTGAAATTGATTCAAAGGCTCTAACCAAATAAACTTAACATCCAGTAGTTCCACCAATCGTGGTTTCACTAATGCACATGGAAGTGAGACAAATGCGTATTAGTATGCATTTTGGTGGTTTGTGGTACCGCAATTTTATATTTGATGTCAGTAATTAAAAGATGACATAAACACCTAATATCCTCTAATTACCAGTAAAACGCCTTTTTAGGGCGATGACCGAGCGGACGCGCACTGGTAAAGCTAAAACAGGTTTGAAATATGAAACGGTACGGGAGCACATGTGGTAGTAATACCCTTTTAGTCCTTTTAGTCCCACATACAAATTATCAGGCCTCCATGCATGCCAACATACAAATTAAGTTTTATTAAATTGTACATGATCTCCTTTCTCGAATCCGCCAAAAGGGAGTACGTCCTGAGCGCTGCATGCTTCAGCGTTTACAAAACGAATGCTTAGATAAATCAAGTCATTTTTGTTCAATAATTACTTTTGTTCATTTCGACGTCTGCGTGTTCCACGCGCTCTGGTACCCCCAATAAGAACGCACTATAACCAAATCAAAATGGATTTGATGGTCTTATCCAATGGTGAAAACTCGATCTCAATCGGAGCAGTGGTTGCAAAGTTATTAGCTTCCGAACAGCATCTGTATGGCCGGGTCGGGCCGGTTCGAGCCGGTTCGGGCCGGTTCGGGCCGGGTCAAATGTGCATTTGTCTAGTAAGTTGACGAGAAACCTCACGGGCGCTTCGCGTCCGCTCGGTAATGATCATGTTGTTGTCAAATGTTGCATTTCCAGTCTTTATCGTTTAATCTTCCTTTTGCGCAGCATTTGTTCGGAGTGTTGTACATGGCCGAAGTTTGTCATTGCACTGAAGCGTGTTGTTTTTCTTTGCAGTTCTGCCTGACTGCTGAGCACGTCCTTGGAGTCTGCTGCAGTTCCACCGACGAGACATCCAGCTCGGACTCCGTACAGCCTGAACTGCCGTCAACCATTGATGAACCAACTCCATCTAGCCCTGAACCAACTCCATCTATCCCTGAACCAACTCCCGCCATACCTGAACCAACTCCGGCCAAACCTGAACCAACTCCTGCCAAACCTGAACCAACTCCCGCCAAACCTGACCCAACTCCGGCCATACCTGAACCAACTCCCGCCAAACCTGAACCAACTCCGGCCAAACCTGAACCAACTCCGGCCAAACCTGAACCAACTCCCGCCAAACCTGAACCAACTCCAGCCAAACCTGAGCCAACTCCATCCAAACCTAAACCAACTCCCGCCAAACCTAAACCAACTCCCGCCAAACCTGAACCGACTCCCGCTAAACCTGAACCAACTCCATCCAAACCTGAGCCGACTCTCGCCAAACCTGAACCGACTACCGCCAAACCTGAACCGACTTCCGTCAAACCTGAACCAACTCCCGCCAAACCTGAACCGACTTCCGCCAAACCTGAACCGACTCCCGCCAAACCTGAACTGACTTCCGCCAAACCTGAACCGACTTCCGCCAAGCCTGAACCGACTCCCGCCAAACCGGAACCGACTCCCGCCAAACCTGAACCGACTTCCGCCAAACCTGAACCGACTTCCGCCAAACCTGAGCCAACTCTCGCCAGTCCCGAACCAACTCTCGCCAGTCCTGAACCAACTCCCGCCAAACCTGAACTAACTCCCGCCAAACCTGAACCAACTCCCGCCAGCCCTGAATCACCGACTCGGATGTCGGAATGCCCCGACCAGCACGAGTGTGTACAGCGTCAGTTCTGTGGTGCCGACGGCTTCATGGACAGATCACAGTCTTCTGTTCCGTCCAAGACACGTAGTGACATTCAGGTGAGGCAACAGAAGCTTAAGGATTTTAAGCAAGCTTCAAAGCTTAAAGGACCTACCGAATACCTTCCTACTGAGCGTACACGAGCGTTAAATCCTTTGTAAGATTATACCGTTCTTAATCCAAGTGTTGATAAATGTGTCTAGCTGGTGATCATGGTTTGCAGCTCATCCGCACTGACCTTTATGCGCGATATCAGAAGGAGCACTCTGTGTTACCAAACCACTGCCGTTTTCATGCGATTTATGGTTGTCCACCGTTTAGTCTCAGTCACATTTCGATAGGAGCCACTGCGTTGCTGTCATCGAAGAGTGAGTAGTGCGTAGTGACGCTGCTCTCGTCGTCTGTTGCAGACATGCCGCTCGCGGTCGGGAGAGCCGGGTGTGTGCTGTCGTGTTCCGGTGAAGGAAGGTACAGAGATCGTCTGCAACTTCAACGAGGAGTGTGTGGAGTCAGGCATGTGCGGGGCCTACGGCTTCACACTGACTGACTCAGAGGAAATTGAGGCCAGAGATCCAGCCGAAAAGGAGAAGCTCGGACCTCATGGAACGGTAAGATGTCGTGTATTATATGATGTAAAACATAAATACGTAATATGAATGTGTAAATATACAATCAATTGGGAGGAACCCGGACTGATTTATAGCTGTGGTCAGTTGTGGCTAAAAAATATATTCCCTCGAATTCTACCTCGTTGCACCCTTACCCATAAAAGCGCGTCAGAATGGGTCGTATATCTCTTCATGGACTCTAATCACCGTCACTACGTCTGTGGTTTCTTCCACGGAGATGTAAAGTAACTCCGGTGCCTATTTGGAACCTGACGCACGTGCAAAATCGCTGGTTAACACTTACGGGCTTATCGGCTTGTACATACACTTATCGTACAGCAGAGATAGACATCTTCATTGCATTTGTATTCCTGACTGTTCCTCGAAGAGGCCAATATTTCTGCGAACCATTTACACTCTTGCTGCAGCACCAGAATGACAGGCGCAGAATGGACACTTCGACATAGCTTTCGACACCAATAAATGTCGGGAGAATCACAGAAGCTCGTTTCCTCCCAGGCCTAAAACGGCGCGTGTTTCTTGCAGGAAACCGCTTATGTGAATGGTTTACCGCGAATTGCATGCTTAAGAAAGTTGATCATGCATGTACATTGTACAATGAATGAATGTTACTATAACGCTTTGCTATCACGCTAATAGAAACCCCCTACTTTTTAACTTTGTAATCAGAAGGACTTCGTATCACACATTGCAACAACTAGGCTATCCAATACCATATTCCTAATAAAAAACGGCACGCATAACGTCCCACTAATTAACGACAAATCTGACCTCGTCTCCCCGGCGTAGTTCTGCCGTCTGCCGTTCGGCGGCCGGGGGCGCTGCTGTCGCCAGCCGGACCCTGAGTGGCCGTCCGACACCCCGGTGCCCAGCTGTGGCCAAAGCCTCCACATCCGACTGCCGGGCGACTCGGACAGACACGTCCGGGAGGCGCTCTTCGGTGAGGACCGGCACGGCGGCGGGAGCTCAAATACAGCATCAGAAGTAATGGGACTTTTTCTATTTCAAGGCGTGTGTATGCTAATTAAAATATATTTATTGTCAGTATCGTCAGTTATAAGGCGATGTTGTAGTATACAAGAAATGCAATATGATACCACAATTTCCCATTGCCCGTAAACGAATGGTTATTATTTCCTCTTGGAACAGAAATATCTCCATTTTCAGCATTTGGCATTCCATTTGGAAAGTATGTATCAGGAAACGTTGTCAAAACGGTGTCAAAGATTGCTGTAGGAGGCGTTAGCAACGATTGCTGATGTCTATTTCAGGTGAAATTCCTTGGCAGGCGATTATCTATGAGAAGGGTACTAACCGCTTCATCTGCGGGGGAACCATCGTCAGCGCCCGCAATATTCTCACATCTGATCACTGCATACACAGGTAAGTCCACATACACTATAATGTACAATTAGTTTCGTTTTTATAAGAAAACCAAGTCCAAACGCTTCACTTTATTTTCTTTTGTAACGAAACAAAACAACGTTATGTTCCAAGGACGCTTGCATTCCGGTAGAGGTGGACTTGGACCTACGTTGACCGTTTTTCTGCTCGAATCGATATCATACTATGATGCACCGTCTTCACCCAGTTCAGTTCAAGTGCAAAGCGGGGGCTCTCGAACAGAAGCGTCGCTTTCCAGCCTCGCTTCTGGATCTAGGCACGCGCAGCCAGCCATTCTGTCTGGTGTTGCGCTGCCGCGTGTTACCGCAGTAAAGGAGCGTGACAGCCAAGGAGTCAGGCTCCCAGCTCGCGATCACTTCATGCGCAAGACACAATGTACAGTGGTCAGCCATCAACTAGGCAGGCAACCAGTCCAGTCGCTCTCTCAGGTCCGAAACATGGTCGAACTTTCTGTGTCCAAAAATTACTCTCGCCGCGAAATTCAAAATATTCTGAATTATGTACATGTTCTTCCTAGATCCGTTGCCATACACAGAAAGGCAGTACCTGACCTGCAAGAGGACCAAGACTGTTACAAGCGTACAGACAATGCTGTGAGGCAGCACGTGGCGCACGTGCGACAAACCAATCAAAATTCCATTACAGCGTCGGCTGACGACACCCACATGACTGTCCCAGGATATATTTTTGTCGAAAGTGACGCCTAGGCTTTTGACCTCGCTGCTACGAGGGGGCTATTGCGGAAGGCGATTTCAAAGTTTGGTAGTGTGCACAAATTTGGCGGCCTCCAAGAGCGATGAGCTGAGTTTTACTCGCGTTCACTTTGAGGGCGTTCTCGCGGAACCACTTGTCTAAAGCAGCCAGAAGAAGTCTCCATCTTACTGATGAGTGATGAGCGATGGAAGTTCGTTCTTTTTACCGGAGACAATCACCTGGGTGTCGTCAGCGTATTGTACGACACACGCACCAGCGGCAAACAGCGAAAGATCGTTGGCGAAAACTGTAAACAGGAGCGGTCACAGGGCAGACCCCTGAGAGACTCCCATCGTGTTTGGCAGTGGAGGAGAGATCTGCCCAGCTCCACTGTGATCACGCAAGGACACGCTCTGGGTATGCCCGACAAGGTACTCTCTGAACCACCGAACGTCAACACCGTGCAGCATGAGCTTGCGGAGTAGAATCTCGTGGTCAATGATGTCAAAACATGTACTGAGATCCAGCAAACACAAGAGCGAGATCTCCCCACCGTCGGTAGCCGTGAGGATTTGGTCGGCGACAGTTGCCAGCGCGGTCTCCATCGAATGGCGTGGACGGAAACCGTGCTGGCTGGGAGATAGGAGGTGGTCGAAGGAAAGGTAGTGGTATAGCTGCCGTTGGACAACTTTTTCCACCACCTTGGATACGACTGGGATGATAGAGATGGGACGGAAGTTTGGAAGGATCAGTGGGGTCGCCGGTCTTAAAAATGGGGTGAATGATGGAATGTTTCCAGGATGAGGGCAGTCGGATTGGGTTAGACAGGTGTTGATGATGTGAAGGATGACATAGCCGACGGCAGGGAAGCTGGCCTTAACCCTATTCCCTGCGGGGCAGATTCTGCCCCCCCCCCCCCCCCGGTGGTTTTGCACTTGCCGCTTCTAAACCGTTAGGCCTAGCATCCTGAAACTTTGTGACTTTTCCCAAAATTGAATGGCGCATCTTGTGTCAATTAAAAAAAAATATGTCTAGCAGAGGCGGTTCCAGGCTCCTGTTTTGGGGAGGGTGTTACGAATGCGGTTTTGCGGCGCATACTTCCTTCGTGGTTTGCAGTGCAATACATGCGTCAGAAACAATTGCAATGCAATATGCATCATAGATACTGTGATTGTACATAATTTTCGAGCAGAGGCGCACTCAGGATAAAAAATGGGAGGCGATACCCACCTCAAATTAGTTCCAACTTCAAATTAGTAAGATGATAAAAGCGTTACGCGCATGGTGCCCCCCCCCCCCATGTTTTTTCCCGGATCCACCTATGTGCAATATATCAAATTTAACAAATTGCAGCATATAATTCCCACATGTGACGTTCATGTCGTCCCAAACAATCACGAACAGCACATATATTTTTCAGAAAATCCCCCCCCCCATTTTACATTCCCTGAATATGCCTATGATTTTTCTTTTCTTCTTTTGATATATTAAAGGCCAGTACATTTGAAGCTCAAAAACGTTTATGGCATGACAATCGATCGAGCCACATGGCCGCAATGACCTATCAAAAAACACCAAAAATTTCGTTTTTTCCCCTGGCGCTTGTTTTTGACAAAACAAAAAATTGGGGTTCCAAAAAGAGAGATCTTGTCATGACGCATATAATGGCGTTTTCCCCATCGAAATCGACCGAGCGGTTCTCGAGATCTCTGGGGGGGGGGGGCAGAATCTGCCCCCCCGCAGATTAACATAATTATTGCCGCCCGCAGGGAATAGGGTTAAGGGCTCGTACACACACACCATCAGATCCGCAGGCGGGCGAGCTCCGCATACTCAGCAGTATGTCTGCCAGGGTATCATGGTCAGTAGGGGAGACGGTGAACCCACAGGCGCCCACACGTGGGAGGCGACAAGCCAGGCCACCTGAACGGTCAGTCGCACTGGTGATCTCTGCCGCCACCCTCAGTCCGACTGAAACGAAAAACTCGTTAAAATGCAGGGGCGAAAGTTGCGGCGATACCTCCCTATCAGGTCTCTTGCCAGCAACCACGCCCCGGATGTTCCGTCAGACCGTGTGCGGCCCCTGCTCCCTGATTCGGGTCTC
>JAXIVJ010014650.1:27500-33796 GCA_036785665.1 Chirona hameri
AATCTTGAAAAATATGGTCCAGACTACGTGCAGCGCCATTCAAGAGATGTACTGTACCGAGTTGCAATTGGTAACGTTTCGCTGTTATCAACGCTGGCATTAACTCTACTCGCTGCAGGCTGAAATATCCCGACACTGGCAATGTATTCGGATTGCGAGCCTACGCACCATTGCCACATCACTGTTGTCACTGTCGTTATATTTTGCATCAAATGCCTGTACGCAGGTATGGATTTACTGCATCTCGTAAGGCGTGTATTGCGATCTGACATTGACTTGTCCTCCTATATTTCCCATATATAGCGATTTCATTTCAGTACGAGTACGTTGTGGCGTACACAATCATATCAACCTACAACTCCGCAAGAATGTTTTGTCTTACCATTGTCAGTAGGAGAATCAAACGGCCACTGACGAGCTGTCTCCAAAGCTGAATTTTTGAAAGCCTCATTCGTAACGCTTTGGTTCTCCACAGCATGCGGACACGTGCATGACCGCCGGCCGTGGCACAGAGCAGCTGCAGCATGCTCTGATATTGTGTTACCCGCGCCCTTCAACCTACTCCGTCCTCTCAGCCCAGCTCGTCCTGGGGATGTACCCTACCAGCATGCACGGATGCTATAAATTGATGTTATTAAGGCTGGAAATGTGCACTTTCTCGTTTTTCCACATATTGCTTGAGACGATCCTATCACATCCTTGCCAGCTGCCACTGGATCAGCATGCATCTTGTTTGTGCGCTTTACCGATTAACGCCCACCGTCACCAAACATATGGAAAGAGTGAAATTGGAACCTCAAACGCATTCACATTCAGCCATTTTAGCACATCCAGCCGGGACAGTGATATCAGTTGTGGTACGAAGAGTTTCATGCCAAATCCTTCGTTGAATATTTTACACAAATACATTCATATATACTTTCGCTGAAGATAACGTTTTAGCTCTGGTTGTATTTCGTATTTTCATAAAGATATTCCTAGATTATATGTCCAGTGAGATATTCAGTTTTGTTAAAGGGCTAACGTTCTAATGATCATCGTTTTCACCTTCGAGCATCTGAATCACTTACGACTCTTGGTGACGACGTGGCAGTAAGTGACATCCAGATCGCGGAGAGGCTCATATTCCTGATGGTAGCGTAGCTCCGTGTATGTGTTACAAGTCTGTCGTATTTTGATAATTTAGTGAATAAGCACTTTTAATTATCGTATCGTACGGGGGCGTAATAGCAGAGTGGTTAAGACATCTGGCTCTCACGTGGGGAGCCCGTGTTTCGAACCCCAGTAGAGCTATGGCCCCTGGGTGCTAATATGACCAATGTGTTCGCTGGCGAGTGTCGCTACATAAAAGTTGAAGACCAAGTGGGTCGTCAATTCTTTTATAAAAAAAGGAAAAGGATCGTACGAACGCTGAATGTATAACCGTATTTTATGGAGGTGATATGTTATACCAGGTTATGGTTATCCAGATTTGTGCACACGGTTCATTTGGTCGTCTTATGATCCTATTCCTATGTAACAAAAGTGAAATTAGGTTACAAACCTGACCCGGTAAACAACAAGCTAGCGTTCCGCGCATTTACCACTCGTCGGTGCACGGAGAGTTGTGACCAAACGATAATGGATACGCCAAACGTCCTCGTTTGAAGCAGACTCATTCCTACCTTTGGGTAAAGCGATCACACTTTAATTTCGATGTCCATTTAATATCATCTTTAGAAATTGCGTCAGCATATTTCAGGTCGATAAAGTATTGTATATATGCTTAGGCGTTACTTTTTTACATCCTACCGTTTGTGTGGTACCGTTATGACACGGCCGTCTCCAAAACAGGTGCTTGTCAGTTATCGGCTCTCGACGTCATGCTGTCATGCTGTTCAAACTAAGTTTTTTTTTAATTATGAGTTTTTGCAACGACATTTGGGTATCTGAAGGCCAGGTACGTACTACAACGTAGCCAAGGGGGGGGGGATACGGGGGCCATGCCTCCCCTCCCTCCAGAGCAAACCAAATGTACACTAGATAAAATGAGATTCTCTGACGACCCGACCCTACCCCCCCCCCCCCCGCCGGTCAACAACAGTGATACAAATCCTGGCTACGTACCTGCTGAAGGCCGATTTTGTTTACCCCCCCCCCCCCCTAAACTGAGCGGCTGGATCCGCCCCTGGCCCTTGTCACTGTCGAACGTTCGTAAATCGCTCAATTTCTGTTTGTGTGCTTCGCTGTTTATGTTATCATGTACGTTCTGTTCGCAGGTACTACAACACGGATATATTTGTCCGAGTGGGGGATTATATAATTCACCAGGATAGCGAGCCTCTCCCTTACCAGGATCTGGAGGTGAACTCCATCAGAACACACCCACGTGAGCAGATCCGGCCAGCATTGCCAATGATATGACGGAACGTTTTGTGACACATCACTTAATCACTCAGTATTAATTATTAATTCCACGATGACAACGATTAAAATATCACAGCCTACTGCAATGCGACGTAACGTTATATAAAATACGTTGCTCCCACATTAGTCCTTATGTGATGCAAACTCATTAACCCGTTCCGACTCATACTGATTCATGGTCATTCAGCTAGGGCAGATTTAACTCAATTGTCACATTATTGCACGTGTTTTCAAGGGCGGATCCAGAATGGGTGGTTTGGGTCAGTTGGGGGGGGGGGGGAAATCCCAAAAAGTCACACACAATTCTGAAAACTCATCGGATTTCGCTTGTTTGTGCATCGATAACTGATTTAAAACAAACTTTCCTCAGTAAATGTTGCTTAGATTGTATATTATCTCAGGAAATGTGTCCAATTTGCGCCGATTTCAGGTGGTTTGTGGGGGCCATGGCTCCGTGCCCCCCCCCCCCCCCCTCTGGATCCGCCGATGCGTGTTTTGTCGTTAACTATAGTACTGATCCGCTGCGCTGTTCAGGCAGGGGAGCGCTGTTTAACGACATCGTGGTGATGGAGCTGACCACTGAGATTCAGTTTGACGCGCACGTGCAGCCCATCTGTATGCCAGAGCCGGACCAGGACTTCGAGGGGGCCCGCTGTGTCACAACCGGCTGGGGAAAACCCGCCTTTGACGGTGAGACGAATAGTGTTGACTAAACAAATTAGCTTGTCAACAATCGAATTCAGCCACAAATATTGACTCCCAATGTATCTGAGAGTTTATACTGCTTTTGATCATGGTTATTTACCTTTAGTGGTGGAAGTAGACAAATAAGTAGTAGTGCAAGTAGTAATGGTAGTAGTAGTAGAGTAGTAGAAGGAGAAGTAGAAGGAATATATTTGTTTACATTATTTTTTCTTCTTCAGAATTTAACATTTACAATACCTGAATAATATACATCTTAAACCAACAGAATACTGGCTACAAGCTTTACACTACAGTTCACACCCAGTTTTGGGCGCGCCAAATAACACTTATTACTCACCAAATCTGTTGAATTCAGATGTAACAGTTTTGCGTTACTGTTAACCTGGCATTGACTGGGGTCTCAGCAGAACGTCTTTGACTGGGGTCTCAGCAGAACGTCTTTGACTGGGGTCTCAGCAGAACGCCTTTGACTGGGGTCTCAGCAGAACGCCTTTGACTGGGGTCTCAGCAGAACGTCTTTGACTGGGGTCTCAGCAGAACGTCTTTGACTGGGGTCTCAGCAGAACGCCTTTGACTGGGGTCTCAGCAGAACGCCTTTGACTGGGGGAGAGGTACAGCGTACTAAAAAAATGTCAAAGTGATGTCAAATGTCAGGTCACGGTCAGGTCAAAGGTCAAAATCGACGTATTTGAGTTTATGGGCCATACTTTCTATCCAAAGCCTTCGGTTACGACCAGGATAACCCAAAGTGATGCCAAAGGTATGATACACATCGCGCATTAGCTAAAGTAAGATTGAGGCCAAAGTCCTTTCACAAAAGGTCACTATGCTCAAAATACCTACGAAAGTCATGTAATACATGTTTTATGAGTTATCTTCCTTGTATAATTCGATAGTGATAGTCATTTTTACCACCTTACTTCGTTTACGTGAAGTAAATGTCCATTTCAGGTCAAGTTCAGGTAACTGAAGGTCAAAATTATAAATTGATAAATCTAAATAAAAAAATCATGTTTCCAGACTGGTTTTGTCTCCGAAATACAGTAGTGCTATTGATTTGTCTATCTGGTCACTACAAGTCAACAAACGCATTTTTGTTAATATGACGTCATGACCCATACTTTAGATGCCATAACTCAATAAAAAATGGTGATAGCATTCTGAAATTTGGCATGGTAGGTTCCCATATGTCGTTCTCTGACATATATTCTGTTTGTTTTTTTAAAATATCTTTGAAGAAAAAAAATATTTTGTGGACATTTTCCAACTTTTGGGAAATTTTTGGGGTAAAAAACAAAACTTTTAACATTCTGAGATAATAATGTTGTAGCCCTTCCTATTTGCCATCTTCTCACGTTTTTGGATTGCATTTTGCTCCAAATATAGCATTTGTACGGTCTGTTACATTTTAGCTGGTTTTGGTGTAAAACTCTGGTGCTGATCAAACTATCCGACCTCGCGATTCCAGGATACTAACACAACTTAATGCGAAATGTTAACGTGCGTAAACGTACCTGTACACGGTTCGCCCCGCCCTCTGACAACCTCAGACATTCTGAGCGCGACCACTGCCACCGGTCGCAAGCCATTTCAGTTATAGACAATAGCGAGCCAAAGCAACTCGAGCACAGTGTGCTCGAAAACGGGGTGAAATTTAATGTCCAGCACTCTTGCGAATGGCCCAACAGTGACAAACTTAGTAGACTTCTGGAATCTCAGTCACATTTGAACTGAGAAGCAGGATGATTTAATTTTGTAAAATGTTGTTATTCAGGCAACTTCTCGGAGCGACTGGAGAGGATTGAGGTGCCCGTGGTGAACCGGGAGCAGTGCGTTAGAAACCTGCGAGACAACACACCTCGGACATTTCTTCTTCCTGACGACAACATGATGTGCGCCGGCGGAGAAAAGGACGCTGACGCATGCAGGGTAAGTCAGAAGAATGAGAGAGGAATGAAGAATGAAGAATGAAGAATGAGAGAATGAGAAAGAATGAAGAATGAATCTTTCAACTTAACTTCTGATGAGATGGTAGCATTACCTTTGTTTTGTTGTGGGAACGTAACCAATTAGCTGCTTGTAAGATTTAAGGAAATATTTTGACAATCACTGGCTTCCTTGAACATTCTGCTGACTGAACTCAAAATATGCCACAGATCAAATCATCTGCCATCAGCCGTTCTGATGACTGATCTGCTTACGTGATCTGTTGAGATGCGGGCCCTCTGTGCCACCTGGCGGCGGGTCGGCTAACCTGCGTTTCCGGCGGTGGCCGTTGCAGGTGACGCGGGGCGTCCGCTGGCGTGTCGTTCCGTGGACGGGTCGTACGTGCTGGCCGGCGTGACGGCCTGAGCGTGGGCTGCAGCCGGCACGACGTGCCCAGCGTCTACACCAGCGTCAGCCGCACCTGTCCTTCACGGCGTACTACATCACAGGAGAGGAGTACCACCCGTTCTACCGGAACAACGGCGGGCGGCGTCATCGAATATTACTAAGCGGCGCAACTGCTGTGTCGACAGACAGATCAGAAACAGATCACTAATGTGCTAATATTTTTGTCTTTTTGTGTGCAGTTGTCAATGTCAGAAGTAGGACGTTTTTATGTGGTGTTGATTTATTTAAATATGGAACTTAAACAATGAGGATAGTATGAGACGCTGTATGTGCATAAAATACATTTACCTATGTGTCATGTCACGAGAAAATCACAAACCAGATTAAGCGTCATTAAATGTGTCGGGTTGAAATGAAACCACCTACAGTAATCCCATAATTAGCTGCGCACCTTCGAACGTCCGTGAAAAGCGATACAATCACGATAAAGCTACCATATTCTGCACAGGCACGGCGGTTACTCATTGCAGTTTTGTTGATGGCATGTTTCACAGCACACCTTCACCGGGTAACTTGCGGCATGCGCTTCATGTGGCCTTCTTCCGCCATATGCATTATTTCACTCGAACTGCGAAGTTGGCGATCACCGACTAGCACAAAGCACATGTGGATCCACCTAAAACAAAATACTCCACCGAACTATTCAACTTGGCAATGGTTTGAGGTTGCCTTGGTACACCACGAATGTTGCATACAACCGCAACACTAAGTCTGACGGGCTTAACCCACCATCAGGACCGGAGGGCCTCTGAGACAACTTCAACCTGGTGACAAGGGGGTCAATTGACCAG
>JAXIVJ010014651.1:0-32500 GCA_036785665.1 Chirona hameri
GTCAAGTCAAACGTCAAAATCGAGGTATTTGAGTTTATGGACAATACTTGCCATCGATGGCCTTCGATTGCGCCTATAATCACCCAAAGTGCTGTCAAAGGTATGATACACATCTCACATGAGCTAAAGTGAGATTGTTGGAAAAGATAAAGGTCACAAAAGGTCACTACACACAAAATATCTACGAAAGTCATGCAGCACGTGTGTTATGGATGATTTTACTCGTACAATTCGATAGTGGTAGTCATTTTACCACCTGACTTCATTTACGTGAAGTTAGTGTCAAGTTCAGGTCAAGTTCAGGTCACTGAAGGTCAAAATTTGAAATTTGTAAATAGAAAATAAAAACGCATGTTTCTATATCAGTTTTATCTAAAACAAACAGTGCTAGCATTTATTTGTCTGTATCCGGTAAATAAAAGCCAAAAAACGCAATTTCAAAATATGACGTCATGATTTACCCATACTTTATATGCCATAACAGTCAAAAAAGATGATATAATTTTGAAATTTGGTATGGTAGTTGCCCATATGTTGTTATCTGATATATATTCCGGCTTTTCAATATCTTTTAAAAATTGGATTTTGTGAGCATTTTTTTTTTTGTGGGGGGGGGGTCAAAAACCAAAATTTTCAAAATTTCGAGATAACTGGTTTGTAGCCTTTGCAATTTTCTACTTTTTAGCGTTTTTAGATTGCATTTTGCTTTAAATGCAGCATTTGTACAGCCTGGCAAAGTGTAGCCGATTTTGGTGTCAAATCGTGCTAAGTGACGTCAAATATACTATATCATATATACTATATCTCGCAAAATTTCTGACGATTTTTTTCTTCATTTTTTTCTCTCAAAAGGTGTATTAATGATGCCCGGAAAGATACTGCAAGTTTGCCGTCGATATCTGCATTGGTTATTGAGATATTCCTAATATTCCTATGGGGGGGGGGGGGGGGGGGGCTATAAAAAGCCCCCCCAGTGACTCGCGGGGGAAAAGCTCCTCACCCTACGGAAGCTTTTTCACCTTCGCCCTACGGGGGGAGGGCTGACAGAACCCCCTGTTAACTGCCAAATCAAGCAATTTAGAGCAATGAGGTAAGCACCAGCATGTTGCCTGTCATAAGAGGAATCTAACAGTATGCGATTGTTAGGCTTCAAGTCAACGGGTGACCTTCCAGGTTAAGTGGATGACCTCGGATTTACCACGTCCAGAACAGCGATTTTGCTCTTCAGAAAACCTCAAAATTAGAAATTGATAAATGTAAATAAAAAGGCATGTTCCTAGACCAGTTTTGGCTCAGAAATACAGAAAAGGTAATTATTTGTTCGTATCTTGTCAAAAAAGTCAAAAAAGGTTATTAAAAAATGGTCATCAGTTTCTTACACTTAGGGAGCCATCACTCAGTCATAAATAAGGATATTGCTTTACAATTTGGTATGGGTATTGTCCATACTCCATACTCAGTTCTCTCACATATATCCCGGTTCTTTTAACATCTTTGAAAATTTGGATTTTGTGGGATTTTCCCCATTTGTTTTATAAAAAAATTAGGTGTCAAAAACCCAAATTTGTGAAATTCCGAGATGGCCATTTTAAAGACAATTCTATTTTGTATCTTTGGTGAATTGTGTTTGGAATTTCCTTTTAAACTCTGTTTTCTACCATTTTTCAAACATTTATCTTTTTCCACCAACATGACGTCATTAAAACATGATTATCTCCCAAACTACTTGACCAATTTCAATTAAATGTAAAAGTATACGTATTATTGTTTTAAACTCAGCTACCGAAAATTTCAGAAGGATGCGCCGTAGGTGTAAAAAGCTATTCAATAAAAACCTCAGGGGGGGGGGGGGGCTGTCAGGCCTGTAGGGCGAGGGTTAATACCCGATATATCGTTGCGCTATAGGCCATCCGATTATTTGTTCCATGTTTATTTGCCTTTGCTTTTCCCTAGATGAGAAACTGGATAAGTAGGGGATTTTTTTATTATTATTTAGTCCGAATGTTTTTTAATGAATGGAGTTCCGAGGTCAGGCCCCGCGCTAAGCATAGCTTGTTGCGCAGGGCCTGACCCCACCACCCGATCAAGCAATTCCTGGCGTCCGGCAGTATTTAGAAGCGAAAGTTTGTCGTGCCCGACATGCCTGGACACGGTCCGCCCCGCCCTCTGACGTCACCTGACCTTGAGTGCAATCATAGTCAACGCCACAGGTCATCCCAGTCAGGGGCAAATAGCGAGCGCCGAAGCGACTCGAACCCGGGCTGCCACTACCGTGTGAGGTCAGAAGTCCGCCATTTGTCTGCCATTGTTGAGGATATCGGATGCTTAACCCTCGCCCTACGGAGGGCGGGGGGGGGGGGGGCTGACAGGCCTCCCTGAGGTTTTTCTTGAATAACTTTTTACAAATACGGTGCATCTTGCTGAGATTTTCGGTAGCTAAGTTTACAACAATTATACGTATGCTGTAAAAATTTAATTGAAATTGGTTAAGTAGTTTGGGAGATAATCATGTTTTGATGACGTCATGTTGGTAAAAAATGCGAAATATTAGACAAATTGTAAAAAAACAGAGTTTTAACCCGCGCACTGCAAACAGGGTTGTTTTCCGTCCCCCTCAGTTTTTTTTCGCAGATAGCGAAAAAACGGCGGCGCTGCGTGCCGCCGGGTTTTGACACACCTGTTCAGAAATCAATTGCGCACACTTTGAAGAAAAAATACCTCGGGTCATCTCAGGTCAGGTGACCAGACCAGGTCAAGTGGCCCCACCTCCAAAAATGTTTGCAGTTGTGCCAAAGCCAGAGTTTTTCACCGATCAGTTTAAAACTTACAGGATGTCATGAGGGCATAAGTACTTACAATTTTATCTTCTCTGAATGATCTAATATTCGGTGATCTAAGGTCAGGTCAATTTCGTAACTTCCCCATAATAAGTCACTGGGGAAATATACAAATGCTTCCTATTTCAAGGATATGCATGATATTAGTCCAATTACTTCTGGTTCATGTTATTATATAATATTCTTGATGATCCAAGTGCAAGTTTTGTTCAGTGACTCCTATGGGGTCATTTGAGGTCATCCGAGGTCAACATCACTTTTTTTGTCAATAACTCCCGACACAATGAAGATAGAGAAATAAAACGGACAGCAATGTGTTTGTCTTGTTGATACACGTCTTCCCATATGCAACATGACCTACTTGGGTCACCACTTCACCTTGACCTGAGGTCAATTTTTTTACTTGACTTAACAAGGTCACTATGTATATCATTCGACGCGCCTTGACGAGATAAACACAATGACGTAAACAGTTTTATGTTATCGTTATTAAGTAAAAGGTTAATATGGAAAAACAATTTAGCAAAAAACAATTTTTTTTAACTTCTGGAGCCTCAAATATTGACATAAGATCAAATTTGAGGACACTATGTCGATTAAAAAAATTCCCTGGCTGGCGATTGTTTTTTCCGTTTGTTTTTAACTAGCATAGTTTCCGAGATATATGGGAATTTCTGGAGCGAAGTCCTAAAACAGGAAAAACTGGAAAACTTGACCTTTGATGACCTCTGGTGACCTCAATTTTGACCTGACCTAAAAAATACTGAAATACTTTCGATAGAACTTGTATCAAGTTATCAAACATTGTTTTTTGCTTGTCGCTATGTTGCGTAGTTTTCGAGATCTCAGGGGGGGGGGAGGGCGGAAATCAATCCCCCCTGCAGTTGGTGTTTGGCGCAAAGCCCCTGCAGTGCGCGGGTTAAAGCAAATTGCAAACGCAATTTACCCAAGATATAAAATGAAATTTTCTTTAAAATGGCAATCTCGGTTTTTAAAAAGTTTTGTTTTTTGACCCCTAAAATTAAAAAAAACTGATGTTTTTGAAAAATCCCCTCAAAATCAAAATGTTCTAAGATGTTAAAAAAAAACAGAATATATGTGAGAGAACTGAGTATGGACAATACTCATACTAAATTTCAAAGCAATATATTCATTTTTGACTGAGTGATGGCTTCCTAAGTGTAATAAACTGATGACGTCATTTAAACAAAAACTTTTTTTGACTTTGTTTGACAAGATACGAACAAATAATTACCTTTTCTGTATTTCTGAGTCAACACTGGTCTAGGAACATGCCTTTTTTTACATTTATAAATTTCTAATTTTGAGGCTTTCTGAAGAGGAAAATCGCTGTTCTGGACGTGGTAAATCCGAGGTCATTCACTTGACCTGGAAGGTCAACCGTTGATCTGAAACCTGAAAATCGCATACTGATATATATATCTCATGATAGGCTACATGCTGGTTCTTACCGCATTGCTCTAAGTTGCTTGGTTTGGAAGTTAACAGGGGGGCCTGTCAGGCCCCCCGTAGGACGAAGGTGAAAAAAAGCTCCCGTAGTGCGAGGGTTAAACAGCTATGCCTGCTATGACCTGCTAAACAGCTATGCCTTGTCCGAAGGATGCGCACTTATAATTTCATAGCAGCTGTGCACCCCCAGGATCATTTACTTTTAACCTGAGTAGATGTAAGTCAATGGACGATACCAAGAATACAAACGCGCCTTCATTATAATAGCTTTAAAAGTTGATGCATTCACCTGAGGCTCGTGCATCAGTTTTATAAAATGGTCGAGATGGAAAATGTTTGTCTTCGTTGAGTCCTACGTAAATTTATGTGTTTTATGTGGACGTTAACAACCATACTATCTAGTATGTCTTTGGGTGGACCATCATTTAAGTGCCTACTATTTCTTTGGTAGTTTTGAAGATTTCGGAGATTTCGAAAATTTTAAGTGAAGTGAACATTTTTGTTTGTTTAACCCGCGCGGCGCTGGGGTCTCCATCCGAACGCCCGGTGCTAGGGGTGGGGGTAAATGTTACCCCCCTCTTATCTTCCGAACCAATAACCGCAGCGAGACGCGCAAGGCAGCGATCGAAAGCTCTCAGTGAGAAGAATCTAACGCCTACCCGAACTTCTTAAAATAAGGTCACATGTCAGGTCACGGTCAGGTCAAGTGTCAACATTTAAGTATGTCGGTTTCTGGGTTATACTTTCCATCCAAAGCCTTATATTGCAACTATTATCTCACAAAGTGCTCCCAAATGTATAATGCGTCTCCCCATAAGTAAAAGTGAAATTGTAAGCAAAGGTCAAGGTCAGATCACAAAAGGTCACTAAATCTCTCAGTGAGAAGAATATAACGCGTACCCGATTTTTTTTATATAAAATAAGGTCACATATCAGGTCACGGTCAGGTCAAGCGACAAATTGTAAGTATTTAGGTTTTTAGGCCATACTTTCCATCCAAAGGCTTATATTGCGACTGTTATCTCACAAAGTGCTCTCAAATGTATCATGCATCTCCCACATACTTAAAAGCGAAATTGTAAGCGAAGGTCAAGGTCATTGTCAGGTCACAATAGTTCACAGGTCTACGAAAGCCATGCGACACATGTTGTATGGGTTATTGTACACGTATAATTCGATAGAAGCAGCCATTTGCACAACCTGACCCCATATAATTGCCCTCAGGTCAAGGTCAGGTTACAATAAGGACAACATTTGAAATTGATTAATCTAAATAAACATGCAATGTTTATTGACTAGTTTTGTGTCAGAAATACAACGGTGTCATTTATTTGTATGTACCTGGTCAGTAAAGGCCAAAAAACACAATTTAAATAAAAAATGACGTCATGAGGTACTTATACTTAGGTAGCCATAAGTCAGTCAAAAATAAATATATTGCTTTGACATTTTGTTCTGGAATCGTCCATACTCGGTTCTCTAATATATCTTCCGGTTTTTACAAATCTTTAAAAAAAAAAAACATTTGTTGAAATTCATCCCCAATTTTTTTTTCATTTTGGGGGTCAAAAACCCAAAATTTCGAAAATCTGAGACAGCCATTTGGAGGATTTTTTTTTTCTTTCGTCGCTTTTATTTGCGATTGGCATGAAAACATTGAAGTTTTTCCACCAAAAATGACATGACATGTCATTAAAACGTCATTATCTCCCAAAATACTTCACCAATTTCCACAAAATTTGGACAGCAGACGAAGAATTAATGCAGCAAAAGGCACCAAAAGTTTCATTTTGATTTCTGTCATAGGTTTTAAGTTATTGAGAAAATCCGGGAGGAGGGGTAAAATTTGCCCCTCCCCGCCCCCCAGCGCCGCGCGGGTTAAATGAAATGAGAAAGTTTTTTATATCGGGCTTCTTGCATCCTGTCTATAATAGGTAAACATACGGGAAATAATTACATTCGAAACAGATGTGAACATCTCAAATGATGTTCCCAATTGACTATCCTGTAACTATCTAGCGGCCTAGCAGCTGGGATAAGCTGAGGTCAGTTGCTGATGGGAAATACAAAATATACCTACATGATTCTTCCCATATCTGACTGACTGTATCCTCCGAGCCGATGGATTCAAACTCCCCATGGGCTGAATGCAACTCAATGATCCCGCAGGAAGAAGTGCCATTGGGCAGAGAGCAGCGCATTGGCATCGCCAGAATTTTTAGATAGTGGGGCAATTTTCTGGCCGACGTTAACTACTTGTATTTTTTGTTAAATTAGGAATAAGGAAACTTTAATAAAGAAATGTAGATTTGGCCTCGAGGAGAACCTGTGGATTTCACCAACCTAGGAGACCGGGGCTGAATGCATCAATTTTAACATTTATCTTCCTAGCCGCCGATTCATGGAAAATATTTGAAATCAGACACTTCCTTCTATAGTCATCTATACAAATTCAGGAGATAGTTATATCTCCTGACTTCGCCTGTAACCGGGTTTTGTGCATGTTGGTGATTTATCAATAAACAAACAAACAAACAAACAAACAAACAAACAAACTTCTGTAGGAAAAGTGTCTTTTCTCCACCAAAGTGACTTTTAATTTGTATTGTCAAATGTAAATAGCTTCAGCGACCGTTTTAAAACAGCTCTGCAGGTGATGCTTTTAACCCCGCTACCAGGGCAGGTTGCACCTACACCCTGGGGTAGGTTGCAACGTATCAAATGAATGGCAATAACGCACTCATGTTGAAGAAAGGTTTGTATTGGTCACTGTATTATGTATCAATGACATCAATTATATCCCCCAGTATGTTATATCAAATACCACATTATTTGTTTTACTAGATATTTCACGCTGTTAATTAATGTTCGTGATTTATGTCATATTAACCTAACGTTGCAACCTGGCCCGTCAAAAATGATTCAACTTGCCCGATGCCCACTTTTATTTGTATAGAGCGCTTAACATGGCAGAAGTTATAGCAGTCCAAGACAATATCTCCCGTCGTTTAAACGCCAGTAGCATATGCTACGATAAGATTAAGTCCGTTTCACCACACCTGAAGTTGCCAAGAGTCCACTTGATTTTGTGTTTATTTGTGAATATGTACTTCCCTCCTCAAAAATCACTCTTTCGGCGCCTGCCAGATCAGCCGGTTTCTAACCGCGCTCGTTTCTCCGTTGCAAAGGGTTTGCGTATGCGCGTTTCGTGTAGAGCCACTGATATTTCCATCACATGGGTAGTTTTCTTTTAGTTATAAGCTCTGATACATTCAACCCGTGATGCATTCAGCCCCGGTCTCCCCACTCCATTTTTCCAATCCTAAAGTCACCTCGGATTTGTACCTATCTCAGGGAGTAGAAGGTTGGAGAGAGTCAACTTGCCTCGCTTGCCACCCCACCCTCCGTGGTGACACATTTGGAATTGCCTCACCTACCAGATGCAAATTGTTACCCTAAAAAGGCGGCTGGCACCCTTGCAATGACCACATATTTGGGTCGATAGTTAGCCCAGAAGAAAGGTCTTTCTTAACAGTCTCGGAAGGCTGATGCGTCAATTCATGTTTTTGTCAATTTGGAAAAAAAAAGTCTACCAAATATGCTGCATGTTGCGAGTTGCGACCCAGCGGTCACACAATGCGGTTCAAATGAATGTGGGGTCAAATTTGCGTGGCATAGCATGCCTCCAAACAGGTACGTAGCCAGGATTTTTTTTTATCAGGGGGGGGGGGGGGGGGGGCACGTCGGTGATAGAAACAAATTTCGCTCCTCAGGCATATGCTGTTGCTGGCGGGGGGGGGGGGTGTAGGGTCGGGTCGTCAGAAAATATCAGGGGAGGGTGAGAGGGGGGGGGGGGGGGGTAGGGTCGGGTCGTCAGAAAATATCAGGGGAGGGTGGGGAGGAGGGGGGGGGGCATGGTCCCCGTGCCCCCTGTCTACGTCTCTGCCTCCAAACCAATACCAAAATACACATGAGAAACTCTAATAGCACAATACTGTACTGCCATCTATAGCTTGATCACTTCGGTATAGATGTCGCTAGTCACCAAATACGATCAGGCGGAAGGGAAGGGCACAGGAGTCTGGAGGCATTTTTGCCAGTGATACTGGTGGGAATGGTTTACTTGTTGTAAAGAACGGCTCGTGATTTTTACATTTTGTCATTTTGTAATGCTCAGATTTGCTCTAAGATGAATTCTGTCCCTGCCGCCTAGTCGGGAGATCGCTAGGCTCCTAACCTCACCAAGTCTGGCAAACCGAGGTCGAGTCCCTTCGGCGTTCGCTATTTGCTCTGGCTGGATGGCATGCTGCTTGTGACAGCGCCCGCGTTCGTGTTCAAGGCCAGTTGACGTCAGTGGGAGGGTGAACCGTATCGAGGTATGTCTGGGTACGTTGCAATTCTGCGACGAAATCATGTGTCGGTGATCAGGCCTAACCTAACCTAACCTAACCTAACCTAACCTAACCTAACCTAACCTAACCTAACCTAATGTCTTGGGGCGGTGGGTCCAGAGTCCGAGCTATACAGTATACACTGTTTAGTAATTGTACGGAACCTGATCCCAGCTAATCTTACTAATAAGCTAACACAAATGTTGTACACAATTTTACTGAGCATTCCTATTAGTTATTACTGCATTGACAGGAGTAGCCATGACACACATGCAAGAGCAAGTTATAAGTATGCAATATTATTTTGTTCCGTTCCGAAAATGATTTGTCCGGACTAAATTTACTTAGAAAAGGAATTAGGAAGGAAGATTCACTAATCACTTAACAATAACATGTTCCCCATATGCAACACACTCTTTTTGCTGGGTATCCTTGTGGCTTCAGTTAACCATGCCACATTTTCAACCTGAAACTCGTAACGTTTTTGTTTTTAAGATATCCGCAAGCGACAACTCTATTATTTGAGTCGAAGGTTTCGCTTTTGGTGTTTTTGATTAAGCTATGTAAAAGTCCTATATAAACAAAATACGATAATCATGATACCCCGCAGCGACGTTGCAATCATGAGTTGCTCAGTATTTACAAAACGCATGGCGATGTAATAACGTATCGCCTCGTCTGAAAACAAAACTTCCAACTCCTCGGCCGACGGTTCGTACCAGCCGTCTGCGACAGGCCGGAATGTGATGTCCTACTGCATCTCGCCGTCTTATCATCATTTTTGTTTCATATGTCCTGGCCTCTACGTGACTTAAACTAGGCGTGACTCTCTCTGTAGCGACCTGACCTGACGTCGACCTGATCGTGTGCCCCACCCGTCTCGAATCCAGCGGCCGATGCCAGGAGGACTGCACTGGCCGCAGCTGCCTCCCTCGTCTGGGCCCGCCGCCGCCGCCGCCGGCCGGTATGTCTGGGTCTGGATTCTGGACAGGGCGCCGCGGGCAGTGTCCAGCTGGCACCGGCCGACGACGCCGGCTGATGTCCCGTCGCGTTCCGCTCAGCTCGTAGCTCAGGACACGCCGGCCGCGCTGGCCGCCGCGCCAGCCAGCGCCGCTGAAACGGAGTCTGAGGCGCCTGCCGCGCCAGCCAGCGCGCTGAAACGGAGTCTGAGGCGCCCGCCGCGCCCTCTGTGGCACTGTGATACAGAGCGCCCTCTGTGACGCAGGGAGGGCCTCAGCCGGCACCTGCAGCTGGCGCACAGCCAGGTACGGTCCGCGTGTCCGAGGTTACCGGCGTATAGGGTACACGGCACGCAGCACACAGCACACAGCACACATAACACATCACACATCACACATCACACATCACACATCACACATCACACATCACACATCACACATCACACATCACACATCACACATCACATATCACATATCACACATCACACATCACACATCACACATAACACAGAACACATAACATATCACATATCACATATCACATATCACACATAACATATCACATATCACAATATCACATATCACTCATCACACATCACGCATCACACATCACACATCACACATCATACATTACACATCACACATTACACATCACACATCACATACCACACATCACATACCACACATCACACATCACACATCACACATCACACATCATATATTTCACATCATACATCACCCATTACACATCACAT
Organism: Chirona hameri; assembly: GCA_036785665.1. Lineage (NCBI taxonomy): Eukaryota > Metazoa > Arthropoda > Thecostraca > Balanomorpha > Balanidae > Chirona > Chirona hameri. Next base: position 10,413 of record JAXIVJ010014651.1, read on the forward strand.
GTTACACATCACACACCACACAACACACATCACATACCACACATCACATATCACACATCACACACCACACATCACACACCATACATTCCACATCACACATCATACATCACACATCACATGTTACGCATCACACATAACACATCACATGTTACACATCACTCATCATACATCATACATCATGCATCACAAATAACACAGTATACATCACACATCACATATCACACATCACACATCATACATCGCACATCACACATCACATATCATACATCGTACATCACACATCATACATCATACACCACACAACACACATCACACGCCACACATCACATACCACACATCACATCACACATCACACATCACATATCATACATCATACATCCCATGCTACACATCACACATCACACATAACATATCACACATCACACATCACATACCATACATCACACATCACACATCACACATCACACATCATACATCATACATCATACATCATACATCACACATCACATACTACACAACATACACCACACATCACACATCACACACCACACATACCACATCACACATAATACATTATACATCACACATTGTACATCACATACCATATATCACACATTGCATATCACACATCACACATCACACATCACCATAACACATCACATACAACACATCACACACCACACACCACACATCACACATTACACATATTACATCACACATCATACATCACACATCACGTATCACATATTACACATCACACATCACACATCACACATAATACACCACATATCACCCATCACACATCATACAACATACATCACACATCCCAATCACACATCACACATCACATATCACACATCACACATAACGCATCACACATCACACATTACATACCGCATACCTCATATCCCATATCACACATCACACAACATATACCATACATCATACATCATACATCACACATCACACCCACCCCACCACACATCACACATCGCACACCACACATCACACATATCACATATCACACATCACATAACATACACCTAACATCACATATTACACATCACACATCATACATAATTCATCACTCATCATACATCACACATCACACATCACATACTCCATATCACACATCATACACCACACATCACACCTCACATATCATACATCACACATCATACGCCATATATCACACCTCACACATCACACATCACATATCACATAACACCCATCACATACCACACATAATACATCACATATCACACATCACACATCACACAACGCACATCACACAACACACAACACACAACACCCATCACACATCACACATCAAATATCACACATCAAACATCACACATCACACAACACACACCACATAGCACACATCATACAACACTCAACACACAACACACAGCACACACCACACATCAAACAGCACACAACACACAACACACAACACACAGCACATAACACACAACATACAACACACAACACACAACACACAACACACAACACACAACACACAACACACAGCACACAACACACAACACACAACACACAACACACAACACACAACACACAACACACAACACACAACACACAACACACAACACACAACACACAACACACAACACACAACACACAACACACAACACACAACACACAACACACAACACACATCACACATCACACATCACACATCACACATACAATATCACACATCAAACATCACATCACACACCACACACCACATAGCACACAACATACACCACACAACACACATCACACAACACACAACACACAACATACAACACACATCACACAACGCACAACACACAACATACAACACACAACACACAACACACATCACACATCACACATCACACAACACACATCACACATCACACAACATACAGAACACAACACACATCACCCAACACACAACACACAACACACAACACACAATACACAACACACAACACACAACACACAACACACAATACACAACTCACAACACACAACACACATCACACAACACACATCACACAACACACAACACACAACACACAACACACAACACACAACACACAACACACAACACACAACACACAACACACAACACACAGCACACAACACAATCACCCAACACACAACACACAACACACATCACACAACACACAACATTGGCACGTAATACTTTGGCTACTTTGGCACGTAATACTTTGGCAAAATAATTATATTATAGATCGCGGAAAGTTGTAACGTTATCGCCCCCATACAGCGTGTGGAAACATTCCTGACACAAATCGTGTCAACACTGCATCGCCGTAAATGTTATTTTCCGCTTCCGGAAATTGCGTAGATTGGAAGTGATACAGGCAGATAAATTACCGTTTCACAACTATGGCAGGTTGACACCTGTGTACGTTATTGATGGACTTCAGTGACGTGTTCGGGACATTTTCTCGCCGAGCTGCGCTGATGAGCTGCGCCAGCTGTAAATTCAAACTGCGTTCAAGATTGACGCACATTTACCTACCATAAACAGGCTCCATTCTCTCACCAAATTGTCTGTTCAATAACTAAGGCTTTTTGGAATGACACTTCGCTGCCGTAAGCATTTAAAAAAAAATGTAAATGTTACTTCAGACGCTTCTTTGGTGTTGTTCTAGATTACTTTTTCTAGCCAGCGAGATGTTTTGTTTACAATAGGGACCAGTGCATTGGGTGCACTCTCAGTCACAAGGTAACATCGACACGGCCAACACTGCCGCGAGAAGAAAAAAAACGAAAGGGATGCATTACATGGGAACAACACGGCAAAATGTTTCTTTCGATCTAACAATCGAGTTACGATTATTTCGTTTCATTTCAATTCGCGCTTCGTTCCAACAATGCGATTCGCAACTAACGATAAATTCCCGATATTTCCCAAGTTGGCGGTGCCTTTCGCGTGAGCGGGGTATCAAGTACCGGACCGCCACCAAAGCGGAGGGGGGTCAGTGCGATGGTGCCGAATAAAGCTGTGTGCTGTCGCATGTCTCTGCTTCTGCTGCTGTATGTGACGCGCTCTCATGTGTCGCTTTGGCAGGCCAAGACCAAGGGGGTCAAACGCGACAGACAGACAAGGGCAATCGGAGAAAACCGTGAGGGAACATTCATGCGATCCCTGTAAACCGCAATCAGTCGTGCAGGAACGATCTCAGCGAGTGGTCCGGTGGTCGGCCAAACACTAATAATTCGGTATGATCAAAATTGTGCATAACAGCCACACATGCATATTGCATAATATGATCACTCCACACATATGCTGACAGATTAGACGGCTTTATGCAATTTTGCGTGAGAGACCTGTCAGGCTGCCGCCCAGCAGCAATCAAGATGGACGGAAGCAAAAGTCGGGAAGTTTTACTCTTCACATATGATTGAACTAACTCACGGAGATATATCGACTCTGCGCGTTCACTCATTTCGTGAGTGAATGAGTTAGCAGGTGACGTGTGGGCTTTCAGACTGCTGGTTTGATGGCCAAACAGGCTAGCACGCTCTGTTCTGACAACGGCGAACTAAGCTGACAGCTCTGAACTTGGAGGCTCTGACCATCTCCAAAGACTAGCAGATGGGCAGCAGCGGCGGGCAAAATGCCACCACTGGGGGCACTTGGTCCGAAACTTTAAAAGCACTGGGGTGCGACCCCAGTAAAATGCTACTCCATATCGAACGAGTAGCGGTCCCCTCGCTGTATTCTCCGTTCCTTTGCGAAAGAAGAACAGCAATTCCTTTAGATGGATTGAATCACACCGATCTCTCACAATTATACTTCAGAACTTAGAACTTCAAAAGGACTGTGTGTTCAGAGAGGTCGATGTGATGATGAGAACCTATCGTACAGGTAGCGGAAAACTTGACGAAAGCGGAAACCCACTGTGTGTGAGAATGAGGCCGCCAAAAAACACGCGGAGACACGTGGGGACGTGGGGTATGCAAAAGGGTATGTATGAGCTAGGGTGTAAACAAACACCCTTTCGTCGGTACAAGCTTGCCAATTGACACCAAGGGTGCAGCCAGGGGGGGGGGGGGGGAGGGGCAAGGAGGCAATTGCCCCCCCCCCCTTACGGGTCACAGGGGGCCCCGCCAAGATTGGCCCAGATACCATTTGCATTAGCTAAATGGCTTTCAAAAAGTCCCAGAGGAGCCCTCAAACCAGGCAAAGGTCACTCTGGTGCATGTCGAGGGCCCTCAGAGACACTGAAGGGCTTTCGAAGCCGGCCCAGGGGGCCTCTTGGGCATGTCCAGGGGCCAATTGAGCCCACCGAGGGGCCCCAAAAAACTGTCCGGGGGCCTCTCGAGCATGTCCAGGGGCCCATTGAGCCCACTTAAGGGCGCAAAAACATGCCCAGGGACCTTTCGAGCATGCCCTGGGCCAATTGAGCCCACTCAGGGGTCCCAAAAACCTGTCCAGTGGCCTCTATAGCATGTTCACTTGTCCAGGGGCCAATTGAGCCCACCCACGGCCCAACAAACCTGCCCAGTGGCCTCTTGAGTATGTCCAGGGGCCCATTGAGTATGTACAGGGGCCTCTCGACCCTGGCCAGGAGCCCATTATAGTATGTTTTGAGGGCCTCTTGAACCTGCCCAGGGGCCCATTATAGTTTTCCCAGAGGCCCATCGAGTCTGTTCAGGGGCCTCACGAACCTGCCCAGGAGCCACTAGAACCTGCCCAGAGGCCTCTCGAACCTGCCCAGGGGCTTCTCGAGCTTTCCCAGGGGCCCATTGAGTCTGTTCAACGGCCTCTTGAACCTGCCTAGGGGCCATTATAGTCTGTTCAGGGGCCTCCCGAGCTTTCCCAATGGTCCATTGATCCTGTTCAGGGGCCTCTCGAACCTGCCCAGGGGCTATTAGAGCCTGTTCAGGGACCTTTCGGCTTGCCAAGGGGCCATTGAATATGTGCAGGGCCCTCTCGAGCTTATCCAGAGGGCTATTGAGTCTGTGAACGGGGCCCTCGAGCCTGCCCAGGAGTTGCTAGCCGTCGCCTGGAGCGCCTGCTATAGCTGGAGCGCCTGCTAGCCGTGGTCGGCGCGGTCATAATGAGCGGTAATGTGCTGTACTCTGACCCACCTGGTGCAATGTTTTCTTGGGTTTAAAAATGGTAATTTGATAAGTCTGATGCGTTTTTGAATTGGGGGGGGGGGGTGATGGTAGTGCAAAACAATTTAACCATTTTCCTCTCCGGAGAGTGTGTGCTGCAATATTTGTCAGCCAGGGGTATCGCCGACGGGAGGGTCGGGGGAGGGGAGGTCTGAGCAAATTCCCCCACTTTTAGAAGGTGGGGTGGGTCGACCCCCCCCCCCCCCTCCACACACACACACTTTTTGCGGACAAAATCAAAAATGTATCGTCAAAATTGCCTTTGCAGTGCAGCCAAAATCCAGCTATCAGCTGTCAAAAACTGGAAAATTTAGCGCCGCTTCGCGGCATGACACAAGTTTCGCAATTGCTTATACAAATTTGGAAAATGGGAAAAAGAATTGCATTAAAGGGACTGTCCCACCTTTGTGAAAGTTGTCGAATCACACTTAAATGTATGTCTACATGTCAGGCGAGGTCAGCTGAACATGTTCGTGAACTTTTTTTCCGAACAAAATGCTTATCTTGGAAGATATTAAACTTTTAGTTTTAAGCTAGGTTGGTGAAAAGTTAGGTTGGTGACGTCATATGTTTTTTTTTATAACAGGGAAATCCTTTGTGCTGCCAAATATATGGCACAATTTTTGGTCGACATCTATTGCGCAGAAAAAGCGAACCACCCGGTGTCTAGATTGGCTTAGTTGCGAACCACCCGGGGATCGAAAAATGACAGACGAAAGTATTCCAAGGCTGACCTTAAAACAAGTCGACTATCATTACCAGTTGGGGAAAGAGACGATGCTGTAGGTTTAGAGTCCCTATTCAAATACACATGAGCCTTATTTTTTTACAGACGTCAAAATCAAACTAGAATATCTTTTTTATTAGATCATTGTGGTTGTTTTAACTGCTACCATACTTAATTTCAATGCCTAGCCATACAAATGGCTATCTCAACTCAAATATAATGTTACGGTGGGATAGTCCCTTTAAGTGTCTGGCAGAGGCTCTCCTTGGCGGTAAATGCTGTCCCAGGGCCCATTCCCTTCATACAATATTAACTTTTAAGTTTCAAGCAGGCTACATGTTTAGCTAGTTTGCCGAGTTCCGAAAAAGGCGACGCGAACGCAAAGACGAGGAGATCGGCACCCGAAAGCTGCTCCAGCGGTGCTCAACTTGCTGGACCAAAGAGCTAATAGTGGAAACAGGCCAGGACCATCTCCCCAGGCCATCTCACTTCACGGTCTGGTTCCAATATTAACCCCAGCCCTACGGGGGGGGGGGGGGGCTGACAGGCCCCCTGAGGTTTTTCTTCAATAACTTTTTACACATGCGACACATCTTGCTGAAATTTTTGGTAGCTGAGTTTACAACAATTATACGTATGCTGTAAATGCTGCTGTAAATGTATGCTGTAAATTTATTTTAAATTGGTTAAATAGTTTGGGAGATAATTATGTTTTGATGACGTCATGTTGGTAAAAAAAGAGAAATATTTGAAAAATCGTAGAAAACAGAGCTTTAAAGCAAATTGCAAACACAATTCATCAAAGATACACAATGACATTTTCTTTAAAATGGCAATCTCCGATTTTCACAATTTTGGGGTTTTGAGCCCTAAAATAAAAATAAATTATTTTTTTTGGGAAAAATCGCCACAAAATCAAAATTTCAAAGATGTTAGAAAAACCGTAATATATGTGAGAGAACTGAGTATGGACAATACCCATGCTAAATTTCAAAGCAATATCTTCATTTTGGACTGAGTTATGGCTCCCAAGTGTAAGAAACTGATGACGTCATTTAAAAAAATAACTTTTTTCACTTTTTTGACAAGATACGAACAAATAATTATCTTTTCTGTATTTTTTTAGCCAAAACTAGTCTAGGAACATGCGTTTTCATTTACATTTATCAATTTATAATTTTTAGGTTTTCTGAAGAACAAAATCGCTGTTCTGGACGTGGTAAATCCGAGGTCATTCACTTGACCTGGAAGGTCACCCGTTGACCTGAAATCTAAAAATTGCACACTGTTAGATTCCTCTCATGACAGGCAACACGTTGGTTCTTACCGCATTGCTCTAAGTTGCTTGGTTTGGAAGATAACAGGGGGAGGGGGCCTGTAGGGCGAAGGTGAAAAAAGCTCCCGTAGGGCGAGGGTTAACATTTCGTTTTTCAGGACCTAAAATTAAAATTTTCACGCCGTTTCGCGGCGTCACATCGGTAGTCATCGTCATGACGAAACCATAGTCATCGTTATCGGTTCGTCGTAAAGCTGAATTGAATGAATAACATTTTTTGCTTATTATCCTCTACAAGGCCCACCGCCTATATTTATGGGTTTTATCAGGCAAAACCGTAAAAATTTCGCGCCGCTTCGCGGCGCTAACGAACAAGTACATACCTACCTACTTTAACATGAAAATCCACATAAAAATTGCTGCAATGGCTTCATACACGTATCAAAATGGGGATACATTTTTTCGTCATTTCAGCTGCCCCCACACTCAAAAGCCGACCCCCACCTGCTGTCAGCTAAGATAGGTTTTCTCTCCTGTACGTAACAATACAAATTAGTAATGCGCTCAGTACAATGTCTACTGAGAGTTCTGGTGCAATCCAGCTCTTCAAAAGTAGACGAAGAAAAATAGTTAAAAAGGTAGCCTCACAAAATAAAGTAGCCGAAATCCGTAGAGTTTTTAATATCCAGGGGTATTTTTTTTTTGGGTGGGGGCTCTCCCGGAGGCTTTCCCCCTTTCTGAAGGTCTGGCTGCGCCCCTGATTGACACGGCGTTCTTATTTAGGCCAATATCAAGTATGCCACATTTAATTTCGATCCTTTGAGTTTTGGTCCCCCCGGGCCTCCGTAAGTCCCTACCCAAAAGGTAAAAAATCAAAGTCGTCGTGCAGACCTCCGCGTGTGCTCATTTGAAAGCTCATGTCGAGTAGAGTAAACTTTAATCCAGTCGAAATTCTCTAAAGTCAAGTTTTCGTTCTATGAGACATAAAAAAGAGCCCCAAACCAAGCCTTCAATAGAGCTCTATTGAAGGCTTGCTTTTGGGCTCTGTTTATTACTCATATATTGCAAACTTTAATTTAGAAAGTTTCGACTGAATTATAGTTTATTCTACTCGACAAGAGCTTTCAAATGAGCACAGGTGGAGGTCTGTACGACGACTTTGATTTTGTACCTTTTTGGTATTTTTTTTTGGACACCATAGCTCAGCTCAACTTACGGAGGCCCGGAGAGGGGGGAGGGACCAAAGCTCAAAGGATCGAAATGAAATTTGGCATATTTGTTACTGGCCTAGAGAAGAACGCCGTGTCAATTGGCAAGCTTGCACCGACGGAAAGTTTTTTTGGGACATATGAGCACGTAGCAATACATTATTCACTTGAGCCTGTGGATGACTCTTGTTGATCTCTTTACATCCAAATCAAAAGAGGTCCATTGAGCTGGACACGGCTGGCCTGCTAACTCCACGAAGAATTATATAAATATTATTAATTAATTGATGAGCAGCTGCATTTTAATTACATAACGATATAATAGCCGTTTCCACGAAGGATTATTGCGCTGAAAAGATTCTGAAAAGTTTCTGAAAAGTTTTAACAAGTTTTGGTATAAAAGTCTTAAGTATAAAAGTCTTATAAAAGTCTTAAGTATAAAAGTCTTATAAAAGTCTTAAGTACATAGTCTTATAGAAGCCTTAAAACGAGTCGTTTTTAAACTTTTATCAAACTTTAATACCAAAACTTTTTAAAACATTTCGGAAACTTTTCCGAATCTTTTCAACGCAATAATCCTTCGTGAAAACGGCTACTATTCGATGTAAAGTGGTGATATTTACTTCCTGTGTCGCCAAATAATGCACCGCTGGTAAACATAAATGTAAATCATCCAAATAAAATGATAATCGCGTGATGCAACCAGCTCAGTTATTATTTATGAACAATACATGTGTGCAGCTTCTTGTAGAAGTTACACAATTCATTTGGAAATTTAACGAAGTGTTAATGTTAATTATTAAAGATGTTTTAGTAAAATATAAAATAATCAGATGTATGCTAATGTTGCGTGCGACTCCAAAAGCTAACACTTAAAGGGGATAGTTCACCTTTAACATGGGTTTTGGACCGAGATAGCAGATTTGTAGAGCAGATCTAAAAATGGGTTGTGGTGAAAGAATTACCTCCCTACGTTAAGTAATTTCGACACAGGACTAGTAGGCCCGGTTTCATGTCCGCTGTTCCGGGCCACGGTCGGGACATGAACGCTCGCCGCCGGAGGCAGGTACACTCTCTGGTACGTAGTCTCTGATCACGACGCCTTGTTAATATCTGTTCAGCCGCCAGGGCGGCGCGGCGGCCCCTTGTCAGAGACTGTACTTGGCGTCAGGCGGAGCCAGAACGCCAGCTGCTGTCGTATAATTTCTCGTGAAATGCAAAGAGAAACTTACCTCTTTCTCCACATTACCCATCAGTTGTCCAAACGAAAGTCATATTCGTAGTTTTGAGCTCAAGATATGGTTGTATTTCAAGACAACTTTCAAGGTGACCTTTTCCCTTTAACCCTCGCCCTACGGGAACTTTTTCACCTTCGCCCTACGGGGGAGGGGAGTTCTAAAAAGACCCGCCTGTTAACTTCCAAACCAAGCAAGATAGAGCAACGCGGTAAGAACCAACATGTTGCCTGGCATGTTTGGTATCTAACGGTATGCAGTTGTTAGGTTTCGGGTCAACGAGTGGCCTTTTCAGCAAGATTCGCCGCATGTCTAAAAAGTAATGCAAGAAAAACCTCAGGGGGTCGTTTTAGGACCCCCCCCCCCCCCGTGGGGCGAGGGTTAAAGGCAGAGGCACTCATGTTCTTCGACAGTAACCGATATATGCCGTTTTCGGTTAGTATCCCGTTCCGTTCCGTTACGTCAAGGTAGGCTTGTCTTGTTCTTGTCCAGCAGCAGTGTGATTCAGTTGGATAAGTTAGCCGTACCATTTGTACTTGTTGCTATTTTTTGCTAAGGTTATTCAGGCTACATACAGGTATTGAATATTTAATTTAAATATAGATTAATCGATATGGTTTTTCCGGCCTTCCGTTTCAAACTTGTTCTGGCGTGAGATAAGTATACAATCCTGACTGCAGTAATCATGCAAGGGCGAATATATCAGAGCTTACACATATTCTATGATGTGGATTGACCATGTAGACCAAGCTGGGTACACAGGAATGGACTCGAAAACCCACGACCACTGTCGGATCCACGGGGGGGGGGGGGGGGCAGCGGCAAAAGCCCCCCATCCCAAGCTTGACAGGGGTGGCAATAGAAATTATCCCCCCTCAAAATTCACTAAAACTGGCGATGAAAATGGGTATGCCTGCGAAAAAATAACTTCTTGCGAAAGAAAGAAGTCTTGTTTTTGCCTCGTTCGTGTTTCCTCTATTTTGTAGCATTTTGGAAGCAGTAGGGATAGGGAAAGTGGTGCGTCTGACGCTATTTTGGAGTGATTCACAACCAACGTAAGTTATAATTTTACACGCAGCGCGCGTCGCAGCCGTTGGTCTCCTGCTGCCTGCTGGATGACAGAGGAGCGCGTGAGTGAATTTCCTTGTATAGGTACCTATGTTGTATGGAATCACTGGCGGATCCAATGGGGGCGGCATGGGCAAACCCCCCCCCCCCCCCCCCACATTCCAAACTCGACAGGGGCGGCAATAGAAATTAGCCCCACGTCCAAAATCCGCTGAAACAGGCGATGAAAATGGGTACGGCCTGCGAAAAAATAACTTCTTGCGAAATAAATATATATTTTTCTGCCTCATTCGTGTTCCCTCTATTCGCTAGCATTTTGGTAGCAGTAAGGATAGGGAAAGTGGCGCGTCTGACACTATTTTGGAGTGATTCACAACCAACGGAGTTATAATTTTACACGCAGCGTCGCAGCCTTTGGTCTCCTGCTGCCTGCTGGGTGGCAGAGGAGCGCGTGAGTGAATTTCCTTACATAGGTCCATAGGATATTGTGTGGAATACGTCTACTAGTATTAAGTATTAAGTAGGATAATTAGGTTCAGTTAAAAATCCCAATGTTCTTCTTTTTGTAGCTGGGGCATTCCAAGGCAAATTAAAAAAAAGAAAAAAGTGCAAAATGACACCGTCATGTCACCGATTATGGCCAAAATTGGTATATGAGGTACCCTGGGGTGCTTAAGTGAGCTGTGAAAGTTGTATTGCAATGCAAGCAGTGGTTCAGGAAATATTGCCTCGGACATTTTTATAATGTCACGTTGCAGGTCAATCTTTGTCAGCCCATATGGCGGGAATTTATGAAGCAATATAGATGTATTATATGTCATTAGAAAGGCAATGAGCTGTTCTATAACGTGGTGATGTTGATTTTTTATTTGCGAAATTTCCAAATTTAGTACGTTTTCGAAGTTTTTGGGATACCTTTTCTCAAACGTGTTTATAATTTTTCGCTTTGCTATTCTTACGTGTAAGGACGTGTCAATTCAGTGAGAAAAAATGAAATTGAGGAATATTTGCCTTCAAATATCTCAAATATTGTAATTTTACATGCTATTTTTGAATACCCAAGTATGTATTGTCATATATAAACAAACAAACACACGAGAAGAACTGCGCAGAAAGAAGAGCATGCGCAGAAAGAAGATACAAAACACATTAGGAACAGAAACAGTATCCTATCAAGTGACATGTAACAACATTCACAACAAGGCAAACAGCACTCGACATATAATTCTCAACCTTCCCCACATGCGCTACAGTTCCAACTTAGAGCTTGGTCCAGCCTGCCCACTGTCACCGTCCTGAGGCAGCGGCAGCGCGTTAACCGGCCGGCTCTGCCGCTCTGGCCGGTACACAGCGTTGTCTCGGTCCACGACAGCCCGCAGCGGGCCGGGCAGCGCCGTCAGCGCAGGCGGCCGCCCACCCGCCGCCACCGCCCCCGCCAGCCGGTACAGCAGTGTGTAGGCGGGGCGGCATCAGAAGATTGCCGTGGTCGGCCAAGCGCGGCCGCCGCTGTCACCGGCGTCGCTGAGGTATCGTCCAGCCGCCTCCAGCCGCCGTCACCGCCGCCCGGGCCGGCCCCGTCGCCACCGCAGGACGCGCGGCAAAACGAAAAGTAATGACCGGCGTCCATCGAGTGACCGGCGTGCATGATGACTGCATACAGTCTATACTGGGCGGGCTGCCGGCCGGCCAGCGGCACGGCCAGACGCTCAGTCAGGCCCACCGGCGCCAGGACCTTCCGCAGCGCGCCGGTCCGCCGGTCGAACTCAAACCGTACCAGCGAGACGACCAGGTGCGGCGGTGGTGTCAGCAGACGCAGCTGGCGGTCGGCGTCCTGCAAGCAGGCCCACATGGCGCAGTGGTACTGGTTCTCACCGCAGAGACGCTCCGGAGCCAGGTTCAGCCGCAGCAGATCCGACACTGTCATGTTAGTCTTAGGCTGCACATCAAGTGTCTCTTCAGGATCCGGGGTAGGTCCGAACTGAGGCACTGGTTCCGGACCAAACTGAGGCGCTGGTTCCGGACCAAACTGCGGTGCCGGTTCAGGTCCGAACTGAGGTGCCGTGGGGATACTCGCTTGTGATTCCGGCTTGGCATCCATTCCTGACTGGGACTCAGGCTCGACCGGAGCTCCGGATCTGGACCGCGCTGCTGTTCCTGACCTTCAGCCACCTCTGCCGGTTGGACGTCCACTTGCTTCTCGGTCTGGGTCTCTGGCTTTTGCCCGGGGTCTGTCGAGGGCCCTTTCCTGCAGTCGGACGGCAACTCAGGTCCTAACACCGGCGAACTGTCGGCGCCGCCGGCCCCGGCAGCCGCGGCCACCGCTGTCAGCGGCCTGGTGAGCGCCTCAGGCAGCGCCAGGTGTAGGTCAGGTCACGCGGTCCACGTGGCGTCACACGGAGCCGCACGTGCAGCACGTGTAGGTGGTCTCGGCGCGGCCGGTCAGCAACCGATGTACCAGACCGACGGCCGGATCGGCAGGCTCCCCGGGCGGCTCCTCAACCCCGCCGTCCGCAGTAACGGCATCACCAATGTCACCAGTCCTCGGCTCATGACTACCATCACCAGTCTCAACACCAACACTGTCAATAATTCGACCCTCCCTTTCAGGATCAGTCCCCGTTTCACCAGTGTCACCAGTGCTGGTGAGCCGTCCATCACGTCCGTCAGCACCGGCCGGCTGAGCGCTGTCGGCGGCGGCCGCGGAGCCACCTGCCAGACTACCTCCATCGACCACGACCATCACCACATCATCGCTAACCAGGTCCGAGAGCGGCACCGGCGCCGGGGCCACGGCCGGCCCGCCGCCGCCGCCAGACCCGGCACGCTAGTGTCGTCCTTGGCGCGGGGAGCGGCGGCAGACCGGGCCGGCAGCGGGACGGTGGCCGGAGCGGACGGTACGGCGGGTGATGCAGGGGCTCGCTCTTCCTCGTGTATCGCATCCAGCAGGTACCTGAGGAATTCCGAGCAGTCGTGCTGGCGTCCCCACTCGAACCAAGGCGGCAGGGTGGCCCGCTGGAACTCGGCCGGGCTGTAGGCGGGCCGCTCCAAGAAGGCCAAGAAGGCGAACACCCGCTGCAGGGCAGCCAGGTGGGGTGGGGAGAGAGACGGCCGGGTCGCCAACACCTCACTACACAGCTGGTCAGAGTGGAACAGCGCCTGTAGGATAGCGTTCATGAAGAAGGTGTTGCCGAGGTTAACGAGGCCCCGGCGCCGCTGGTCCGCCGTGCCGCCCGGTATCGCCGCCTCTGAGGCCGGTGAGAGCGGGAGCGGAACGGACGGTTCTCCGGCGGACGGCTCTCCGGCGGGCGGCTCAGGCCGGGACTGGGGAGAGGGGTCTGTCCAGGCTGACGATACCAGCAGGCTGGCGATGACGGTCGACGGCTGCGACGGCCGGCCCTTCGAGATTTGCATCTGTTTCTCCCCCTGTTGCTTCTTCATATGTTGCTGCTTCGTCTGCTGCTGGTAAAGTGGATAGTGGTGTTGACCGATATAAGTTGCCTTGACGTTAGACAAGGCACCTGATGCTGACTGGCCTCCAGCTGTGGCGAGCACTGATGTGGCGTTTCCCCGTATGATGGCGATGGATAACCGTTGCCACAACCAGGCAGTCTCTCGGCGTTCACCCGAGACGATGACATCCGTGCCCCAAGTTGCTTGATAAATGCCTTAGTGGAGGGGCCGCAAGTACCACCAGTTTCAAAGGCTACTGTCTCAAACTGGAAGCGATACGTGCAACCAGCGTACTTTCAGCACTTCCTTTGTTCAGCGTCCCTTGCGGCAGCTCCGGCAGATGCGGCGTTGGAAGGAATGTGATATTCAGCATACGTCTTGACGCAGGTAGCGTCCCATAGTAGGCTGATCGCTCTTGAGTACGGATAGACCGTCATTCCATCAGGCCTCTTGCCATCGCCTCGGTCCACTCCGGTCGGCTCCAGGATGGACGGGATCCCAGCGGACAGCCGGGCACGCCTTACGATGCCGTTCAGTGCTGTGTGTCGGGGATGACTTCCAGCACTGATGCGGCATGTCAAGGCGTAATAGCCCTTGCTGTCCACGGGGGCACCGCATCTACATCGATGAGGATTGCATACGTCTGCTCCAATTCTCAACGCTATAGAGATGCGCAGCGTCTCGTTGTCCAATAGTGTGCCGATGTTGGCTGATGGTATGGCGCGTATCCAGGCGCCACTCTCAGGTGTGCCAGCGCTTAGCAGTCGTGCTCGGACGGGCTGATTCGCCCGCGAGAGCATGGAGTCTCGACGACGCTCAGCGATGGTGAAGTCCCACGTCCGATGTTGGCGTTTGGCGTCCCCTTGTGGTACTTCTGATCGCCGGCCACAACTTGCAGTCCTCAACTGCCACCGCACAATCACGCACAACACTGCGACTTAGGTGTGCAGGCAGCATGGAGGAGATGAGCTGATGGAAGGAGTGTAGAGCAGTCACGTAGCTGGGCAGAGCTACATCCACTAAGCGGCGGAGCCCGAGGCCTTCGTATATTGTTGGCAGGACGGCTTGGTTCCAACAATCATCATCGAATCTCACGTTGGCTATGGCGATGAGCCCCGACTTGAGTGAGTCGTCCAGTGGCTGTAGAACTTCTGGCTGGCGATAGAGGGGCTCAGCTCTCAGCAGGTACAGGAGCTTTGGTAGCCACAGGCTGTTTATTAGGAGGAAGAAGGCTGAGTGGGCGTCCAGGTTCTGAAGCCGCTCCAATATTAGCTCCAGTTGCTCCTTCTTGCTTTTCATCATCAGTTCAGCTGCGGCCTCCGTGATCGGAGACCCAAACGTCGTCAACTCGTGGTTTTTGAGGACAGCAGCTCCGGGGATGATCCCACGGAGTTTATCTGCAGTGGAGCTTCTTTGTCCGTCAGAGGCATTCCTGAGCAAGATTATTTCGCATTTAGCGGGGTTGAGGACGAGGCCGATGCTAGTCATGGCAGGGGTCAGCCGCTCCAGGTCGTTGAAGACACTGTCCACATCTCCGCCGATGGATCCATCATCCAGGCACCAGCAGTTAAAATCCGAGACGACATCATTTGCGATTGAGTGAATAGCCAGGGAGAATACAGCAGGTCCGCAGGGATCTCCTTGCTGTATCCCCGTTGCTGACGATATCTCGGTGGTGCCGAAGTAGAGAGGGGTCGGCTGAGAGTATGCCTGCCAGAGTAGGGGATACAGAGCAGGAGCATGCTCACGCACGGCCCGGAGGAAGTAATCACGGCGCACAGTGTTAAAGGCGTTACGCATATCTATTTTCACGACAACGCTGACTTCATCCATGTGCTGGATAAGCTGTCGTGACGCGTGGACTGCAGCTTCGCAGCCTCCTGGCGTACCGTAACCCAGCTGAGTGGGGCGCAGTTCCTGGCGTAGCTGAGCACTTAACGGCTTGAGGCCAGCCTTCGACGTCAGAGCTATTTCGCCGTTGAGTGCAGTGTTGATCAGACTTGTTAGAACAGTAGTGAGACGTCAACCAGTCTCTCCCGCTGACCGCCCAGTCAAATCCTTCAGATGTGCGGGTCTCAGCCCATCCAGCCCTGCGCTGGAGCCGGTGTCGAAGGAGGCGATGGATGCAGTCACATCTGCCTCGGTAACCAGGTGGGGCTGGGTGTTTTCGTCTGGACCGGGCGGGTGAGCCAGGTCGATTGGACTGGGCGGGTGCTTGCACTTCAGGCATTCCACGACATCATCAGACTGTTGGGCGATGACGTCGCTTGAAGCTAAGAGGCGTATGGCGCCTCGTACATCTCCGTCTGATAGTTTAGCAGAGACGTTTCTTTTCAAGCGTTCGGACGATTCCTCAGTTCCAGGTCCTAAACATTTGCCCCAAGGCGGTTCATTAGATGTTGGAACATGGTCTGGTGCTGTTGAGTCCATGTAGGCGCCAATCTGTCGTTTGCTTATGGAAGTTAGCGTGGGCGTGTCGCCCGGGCGAGAATCTCTCTTCGATGTGACAGCTAAGGCGATAAGTGGGAATTTGAAAAGCTTCGCCCAAGTTGCAAGTGTTCTCTCCTGTATAGCTGTATCCAACAGTATTGTGAGGGCGTCAACCATGCCATGCTATTTTATATATACAAAATATATACTATTCGCTAATAACTTTTGACTGAATAAAACAAGATTGGTGCGGTAAACGTCATTTTTCTGTGCTCATCAAGACGAGTTGAATGTTTTGCAGCATGACCTCTTTCTGGCATTTGATGACCTTGACCTTAAATTTGAAAGTTAGTATTTGTTTTGAAATTTTGATTTTTGGGGGGATACCCAAGCCAAATGTATTTCCTATTTTACTTGATTATTGTTAAGTGTAAAGAAGTTTCGTTCAAACAGGAAAAATGATGTTATTTGTCTTCAAATATGCGAAATTTTGTCATTTTTTGTTTGTGTGAAAGATGTTATTCTCCAATAACTTTTGACCGAATCAAGATAAAAAGGTAAAATGGACACAATTTTGTTATTTTCGTCAAGACGCGTTGAATGATATGCAGTATGACCTCTTTCTAACATTTGGTGACCTTCACCTAAGGTCATTGTCAAGGTTCAAGGTTAGGTTTCCAATTGTGGCCTTTGTGGCGATGCTATATATCTTAAAACTTGTCTTGTTGCGAGGAATTCGATTGTGTTTAACTAACGCCTGATCGTGAATGGCAACATTTAAATTCATTTGAATTTGAATGAAATGAAACATTTAAATTAATTTGAATTTTAATGTCGAATAGTAACTTCATAACTTCCTTCTCGGTGTAAAGAAAGGCCGAAAATGTCTCAGTTTGCTTTATAATAATCAACAATCGCGCAATTATTTTAATACCAATGAATTCCTATCTTCAAGACAAGTTCAAAGATATATAACATCGCCGTGTAGGTCAAATTTGGAAAGGTGACTTTGCGCCGTGACCTTGACCTTAGGTCAAGGTCATAAAATGTCAAAAAGAAGTCATGCTGCACAGCATTCAACGCGTCTTGATGATAACAACAAAATGACGTTTACCGTGCCCTTCTAATTTCATTCAGTCAAAAGGTATTAGCGAATATCTAATTTGTATATCAAATAGCATGTAAAATGACAAAATTTTAGATATTTGGAGGCAAATATCCATCAATTTTATTTTTGCACTTAATTGACACGTCCCTACACGTAAGAATAGCATAGCGGAAAAAATAGCCCAAGTCCTCAAAGGGAAAAAATGGGGTACCTTTTAGATCATATGGAGGCCCCTGGGGCCCGGAAGGCCCTAGTGAAATGAGCTCCCCCTCATATTGGGAGGCTGGATCCACCAGTATCCACGACCTCTCTGCTTCATATATTCCAACCAAAATATGAGGTCTTTGGCCGTCTCCTAATTGCAATTTATATCAATTTGGCTCACAGAATAAGCCTTGTCATTTTATGTTAAGATTACAATAAACAATATCTAAACAATGCAAATAAAACGTGTCAGCTTGCAGCTTCTTTCGTGAGTCGTGAGTCGTTACATAGCCAGTGTTCCTCACGCAGCTTCAGCTTGAGGCTTCCTTTCGTGAGTCGTTACATAGCCAGTGTTCCTCACGCAGCTTGATCTTGAAGCTTCCTTTCGTGAGTCGTTACATAGCCAGTGTTCCTCACGCAGCTTCAGCTTGCAGCTTCCTTTCGTGAGTCGTTACATAGCCAGTATTCCTCACGGAGCTTCAGCTTGCAGCTTCCTTTCGTGAGTCGTTACATAGCCAGTGTACCTCACGCAGCTTCAGCTTGAAGCTTCCTTTCGTGAGTCGTTACATAGCCAGTGTTCCTCACGCAGCTTCAGCTTGAAGCTTCTTTTCGTGAGTCGTTACATAGCCAGTGTTCCTCACGCAGCTTCAGCTTGCATCTTCCTTTTGTGAGTCGTTACATAGCCAGTGTTCCTCACGCAGCTTCAGCTTGCAGCTTCCTTTCGTGAGTCGTTACATAGCCAGTGTTCCTCACGCAGCTTCAGCTTGAAGCTTCTTTTCGTGAGTCGTTACCTAGCCAGTATTCCTCACGGAGCTTTACGGTTTTCTGGTAGGCACTGGGCCAAAAACGTTGACGAATAATTTACAGTAGCGTTCATTTCCAAGACGTCAAGATTGTGATGCACGCGATGACATATGCCAAATAAAACACAAGATGTTCCGCTTTAAAGCCATCACCCGTTTCGCTTTTATGATTATCACGCTCCCATCACGGCTGGCTGTTCCTGTCACTGGAACAAAGTTTTGCCCTCCATCCACAATTCGTTCATAATCTAGAGGTTTTAATGGGTGCCACCGTGGAGTAATGTTGTTGCGAGTGGCATAATATGTCACAGATTACGATATCCTCAGGCAACAGCTTACGAAACAGCTTACACCTGGGTTAGCATGGTTTCAATTGTTTTAGTTATTTTATCATACATTTCGAGTTATGTATTGGGACAACGACAAGGTGGTTTTGATTCACCTGAGCCTCCGCGTTTCTATGAAATGAAGGAGAAATAAGAAATTGATCCAGATCGTCCGCTGACCTTCCAGATGTGTTCGTCCGTCCTATGGCCCGAGGGGTTTCCGTTTTCGTGTCCCTGCTGGCGATGCACAGCGGCGAGGAGAGTTAAGTATACGTGAAGACGTCTGACTTTCCTGCCGAATAGCTCGAAAACTCCTACATGACCGGCAGGCGACGGCAGAGCTGCCCTTGGCTGAATGATAACGAGACTCAGGATCGACAGTGAGTAGTTATTCAAAGGATAAATAGTTATTAAAATGATAAATACGAGTTATGATATTATATGCCAGCAACGATTAAAATACCATGTTGTGTTTATCAATTCTGCCTCATTATGTGATGGGTGCAAATTACTCATATATAATGGCCGTTTCCACGAAGGATTATTGCGCTGAAAAGATTTTGAGAAGTTTGTGAAAAGTTGTAAAAAGTTTTGTTATAAACGTCTTAAAAATCAGATGGAAAAAGTAGCCTTTGCTCATGTTATTGTAATTAAAAAGAAGATGAATTAGTTAACCTATATTACGCCTTGCGGCTTCTTCAGGGCTAAAACAGATCAGATCCTGATCTGTTTTAGCCCTGAAGAAGCCGCAAGGCGTAATATAGGTTAACTAATTCATCTTCTTTTTAATTACAATAACATGAGCAAAGGCTACTTTTTCCATCTGATTTTTATCTGCACAATGCTCATCACAGCCATCCATCATATATAAACGTCTTAGTATATTATACATTCCAAGAAATAAATGACTGATTTAGGCGATATTATCAGTTATGGAAACACTTATTGAGCTCATAACAAGTTTATAATACAAAATTGGCCGTTTTTGAAGAAAATATGCGTCTAGAGTCCATTCGTTCAGTTTAACATACCGTCATACTAGTTACTACATCTGGCAGCCTCATGGATCACAGGTCTGTCTGCGCATGCGCAGTGATGTGCCAGCATCGAATCGCCGCCGCTTCCGACCCGGGTGCCGCACGCACATGGACAAAGCCAAGCCGCACAGCCCGGCCGCCGGATCGGGCTGCGGGAGCGAGACTAGAGCGTCCAATAGCGTCAGACACGCCACAGAATCCTTCTGAATCTTTCTTAAAAGTTTTGAAAAGTGTCAGTCGGTGGAGATCACAACTGACCTATCACTACTTATCTTTCTTATTACCACCAAACCGCAGTTTTGTCAACATATTGTATTTTTACGAACATATTACAAAATTCTGAGGGACATTTCTAGTTAAAAATCGCTTGTAAAAGTTGTGTAGTTAAGGAATGGATCGTCGAAACTTTTCAAGACATTTAAAAAAAGTTTTACAAAGTTTCGCACAATAATCCTTCGTGCAACGGCGAATGTGACATGTGTTGTTCCTAGATTAAATTAAATTCCTTTCTTATGAAAATGCATACACGCGAGGAAATCACTAATGTTTCAGAGAATGTCCATCAACAACGAAATAACGGGAACGGGATACGGGAACGGGATACGGGACCGGGATACGGTAACGGGATACGGGATACTGGAACGGGATACGGGAACGGGATACGGGAACGAGATACGGGAACGGGATACGGGAACGGGATACGGGAACGGGATACGGGAACGGGATACGGGAACGGGATACGGGAACGGAATACGGGAACGGGATACGGGAACGAGATACGGTAACGGGATACGGTATTGGGATACGGGAACGGGGAAACGGGATACGGGAACGGGATACGTGAACGGAATACGAGAATGGGATACGGGAACGGGATACGGGAACGGGATACCGGAACGGGATACCGGAACGGGATACCGGAACGGGATACCGGAACGGGATAGCGGAACGGGATACCGGAACGGGATACCGGAACGGGATACGGGAACGGAGACGGGAACGGGATACGGGATACGGGAACGGGGAACGGGATACGGGAACGGGATACGGGAACGGGGTAAAGGAACAGGATACGGGATACGTGATACGGGATAAGGGAACGAGTTACGGGATACGGAAACGGGATACGGGAACGGGATACGAGAACGGGATATAGGAATGGGATACGGGAACGGGATACGGGAACGGGATACGGGAACGGGATACGGGAACGGGATACGGGAACGGGATACGGGAACGGGATACGGGAACGGGATACGGGAACGGGATACGGGAACGGGATACGATAACGGGATACAGGAACGTGATACGGCAATGGGATACGGGAACGGGATACGGGAACGGGATACGATAACGGGATACGGGAACGTGATACGGGAATGGGATACAGAAACAAGATACGCAAACGGGATACGGGAACGGGGACTGGAGTGGGAACGCGATACGGAATACTGGAACGGGATACGGGAATGGGATACGGGAATGGGATACGGGAATGGGATACGGGAATGGGATACGGGAATGGGATACGGGAATGGGATACGGGAATGGGATACGGGAATGGGATACGGGAATGGGATACGGGAATGGGATACGGGAATGGGATACGGGAATGGGATACGGGAATGGGATACGGGAATGGGATACGGGAATGGTATACGGGAATGGGATACGGGAATGGGATACGGTAATGGGATACGGGAATGGGATACGGGAATGGGATACGGGAATGGGATACGGGAATGGGAGACGAAAATGGGATACGGGAATGGGATACGGGAATGGGATACGGGAATGGGATACGGGAATGGGATACGGGAATGGGATACGGGAATGGGATACGGGAATGGGATACGGGAATGGGATACGGGAATGGGATACGGGAATGGGATACGGGAATGGGATACGGGAATGGGATACGGGAATGGGATACGGGAACGGGATACGGGAATGGGATACGGGAATGGGATACGGGAATGGGATACGGGAATGGGATACGGGAATGGGATACGGGAATGGGATACGGGAATGGGATACGGGAATGGGAAACGGGAATGGGATACGGGAA